>ML245921.1:169011-198900 GCA_005239495.1 Nicotiana undulata | reverse complement strand
GCTCATGACATCCTTGTTAACACCGAACCGCAAATCTCGATTCTTACTTCCAGTTACATACCGTTTATTGCACATAACATGCCAATATGGAATAGCATAAGAAGTTCCATCATAACTCCTGAACCACTAATAGGGTGAACACTTCATCACATATAGAAACCTTTTATTTTCTTCATCTCATGAGAACCATAACAACACACAAGTGAGCTCTCACAATCACAATACATGCAAATCCTTAAGTAGTGGTCTGAACCACCATAAATCTTCCGAGATCCGCCTACACCTGATAGGCCATAGCACTTGAATGCTTCCAAATGAAATCTATTACGATGGCCGACGAGCCCCACACACATATGCACACACCATTCACGTACTCAATCATACCGAAGGAACTGATCATGGCTAACCAATCCATCTTCTTTTAATCATCTTTAACTGCCTCAGGATAATAGTAACTTCTTTCAACTCATAGCAACTCAACCCTCACTCATCCTGAGTGACCTTGAATCACAAGACCATGCTACCTAAATTCCGCAACTCGTCTCATAACCTCCTGATAATCTTTCTACAACCTGGAGTCTATTTCTCTCACTCCCCCGATACTATCCAGCGTGCTTAAATAACATAGAACCCTCCAACCATCTTCCTTCCTCTTAGAGACTATACTGCAGAAGCTCGCTTCTTAATTATACTGTTGCCTGAAACCCTTAAACACCGCATTCTCTAACTTTCGAATTCATTAGGACCACTACTGAGAGTCACCCACTCTGACTGGCCCCGAATACAATCAACCCCAAGGCTCTTCTAGCACATGAATATGCTCTCAATGAAGCACGTGACTAAGTCACTTCCCTTACAACTTGCCTATGCCTTAAGCACAAATTCTAAATTTTCCAAAGCCTAGCCCTGGTCCAATAGGCCCAACTTCGCACATTTTTATCACATGCCATGCTCAATTACCGCCTCACTCCTTTCTCTTAGTTGTAACATCTTGCCGATACGCCGACAAATCCGCAATCCCATGAGAGCACAATCCTACGACCCAACTGCAGGTGGTGGGACTCCCCCACTTAGCCCGAAGCTACTTCTTGCACCGCTCTAGACCCTGCTGAGATCCTTTCTCCTTTGTTGACATGACCTTGTTCCACCAATCCATCCAATTCTTCCGAATTCTCCTGTTAGCCCCCCTTAAATATTTGAATTTTCTAACACCATTCACACATTCTACCTCCTACCGACTAGCCACTAGGACTCCGCACAGAACTTACCATCCCTACAACCGCTAACCTACTCACAAAAGACAACCCACCCGAGGAAAGTAGCCAACTGACACCTACCATTACGCTATGCTTCACTATTTCTACAATACCAAGACCCCCATCCTGAGCATGTACCCATTTACCGACCTTACCAATCAGTCCGCTCCTCCTGGACACCTACTAAATGCACTACTACATCTTCTGATTCACCACTATGCTGCCGCTCTCCCACTTGGCCCAACTTATTCCCTCAAGCGCTACCTGACTTCCTCTCCTTACACCTGATCTTTTAGAATTGGCACCACCGCCCAGCACTTCTCACTTATCTTCCTCCATTGAGTGGTGCCCACTTGCTGCCTCAATTCTATACCATTCTCCGTATCTCTTAAACCGGTAGATCCCCACAACTTTAAATCTTTACGAAGATCATCTTCCTCGAGCCGCCTTCATTAAAAGTGCTTATTCAATACGGAACCACAACACCGCACGACCTCTGACGACCGCATCTTCAACACTAATTCACAACACTCTAACCCAATGCAACCGAATAGCTATAACGTCGGCGAACTTAACACATTCCATTTGATCAAAGGCGACGATAGCTTATTACAGGTGAGTACTCCACCTCAATTGAAACTACCAATCCTTACTATTTAATCAGCCCAAAACCTGATCATTTATAATCCAAATGCTTTTTGCTCCGCCAGAACAGAAATACTGAAATCTCGAAATCACACTCTGAGAAGACCTCCCTTCAAACCGTTGATCACCCCAACACATGGGCAAACATTCTATCCTCATATCAACATCGCTCCATAACCAATCGTAAGTTTCATAACCATCTGAGCATGGCCTCAAAGTTCTCAGAAATACAACTACTGAGCTGAGATGACATAAAATTCTTCCGCAGAACAACGATGATAGCCTCAATCAACTACGCTGGGAGAAACATCCCGCACCACATCCATAGTATCATTAAAAGTCCCCAACCTTTGATTCATAACAAGCGCTTCGCGACACGTAAGATTGAGTAGGAAGAAGCATAGGCATAAGCCTCAAATGAATCAAGTCACATGATGAGGAATCAAGAAGGGAAGTACTCCTAACAGCCCTATAGCCTCTCGAAGATAAGTACAGACGTCTCCGTACCGATCAACAAGACTCTACTAGACTTGCTCATGACTCGTGAAACCTACAGGAACATAGAGCTCTGATACCACGTTGTCACGACCCAAAACCTATGGGTTGTGATGGCGCCCGACACCACTGTCAGGCAAGCCAACCCCTTAATCAGTTGAAATACCTCCATGTTTAACAAATCGAAATAGTTTCCTTTAATGCATTTCATAATCAAATAAATAATTTTTAAGAATTTATACAATTATAAAATGCTTGTCCAAAAAACAAATTGGACAAAGGCAATAAATATAAAATGTAAGACACAAAAGGGAGACTCCGGCAGCTGTCGAACGCCTCTGGATGAATGCAGCCCGTATAAGTCTCCAAATCAATCACTGTACTATAAAGGTACCTGCGCAACAAAATGTACAGAAAGTGTAGTATGAGTACATATACATATATGTACCTAGTGAGTATCATGTCTAATCTCGAAGAAGTAGTGACGAGAGGTCGACTAGATACTCACTAGGGTCCAACAATAATAAAGTAAGCAGGATGTAAGGAAACTGTAGGCAAGTAAACAAATAATCAAGTACATCAATATCCGGCATCAAGTAACAATCTCAAATTAAACAAGTTTGGTATCCGCCGTGGCGTACGGCCCGCTCCCATATGGTACTCAATCTCACCGTGGCGTACGGCCCGATCCCAGCCTGGTAGTCTCAATCTCGCCGTGGCGTACGGCCCGATCCCACCCTGGTAGTCTCAATCTCGCCGTGGCGTACGACCCGATCCCACCCTGGTAGTCTCAATCTCACAGTGGCTTACGGCCCGATCCCACCCTGGTAGTCTCAATCTCGCCGTGGCGTACGACCCTATCCTACCCTGGTAGTCTCAATCTCACCGTGGCGTACGACCCGATCCCATAATATAATCAATCATCACTCTGCCGTGGCGTACGACCCGATCCCATAACATAATCAATCGTCACTCTGCCGTGGCGTACGACCCGATCCCATACCATAATCAATCGTCACTCTGTCGTGGCGTACGACCCGAACCCATCCCCTGATTCTCTTATCATACTTAAATCAAGCCAAGTATCACAACGTTCAAAGACAACAATACCAATCACACAAGTATACAAGTCTTATCTATGCTACAACAGGGGAAAGCAATGAACATGCTGTGTCCTAACTACCCGGACGAAGCAGTAATAGCCAATACGTATAGACTCTCGTCACTCGGTGCGTACGTAGCCCCCAAACAAGATCACATAGCAAACAAGGTTACCTAGAGGGACAATTTCCCTCTTACGAGGTTAGAAAGGAGACTCACCTCGCTCCGAAGATTCATCACCGGCTTCCAAGCCTCTACGACGACTAAAAATGGATGCGCACGCTCCCAAACTATCCAAATAACGATAATTCAATGAAAATATACTCAATAGATCATAACCAATTCAAATTACAAAGTTCCTCAGCCCGGCTCAATGAAATGACCAAAATGCCCTCGGGCCCACGTGCCCGGACCTCGAAATTTCTTGAAGAAAATCTCTACCCGAAGCTTTACTAATTCAATTACACATTTTACTCAATTATTCATGCTCAATTCGTGGCTAAAATCCAAATTTCCAAATTTCTAGGTTTTCTTCAAAATACTAATTTTTCCACAAATTTTTCATGTTTAATCCCATGTAATAATCTTGTATCTAACTTGAAATGAGTAGGAGTAACTTACCTTAACATAGATGACGAAAATCCTCTCTTGAAGCTCTCCAAAAATCGCCCATGGCTTTGAAAAATGAGAGAGAAATGCCAAAATCCCGTTTTAATCAACACTGCCCAGTTCTGCCCTTCTATGCGATCGCATGAAGTCGTCTGCGATCGCACAGGTCACCCAGATCACTCCTCCGCGATCGCACAAGCACGCCCGCGATCGCACATGCCATTTACAGCTCCCACCAAAATCCTTCTCCGTGATCGCACCTCCCCCCTTGCGATCGCACTAGCCTGCCCAGCCCTTCTCCGCGATCGCACACCAACATCCGCGATCGCATAGGCCAAAAACCTTGCCCTCAATTTCCTCTCCGCGATCACATAGCTAAGGCTGCGATCGCATAACATTACCAGAAACACCAGATACATCAACAATAAATTCACTCCGAAATGCCCCGAAACCACCCCGAAAAACACCTGAGGCCCCCGGGACCCCGTCCAAACACACGACTCAGTCCCATAACATCCCACGAACTTTCTCGGGACTTCAAATCACCTCAAACAATGCCAAAATCACGAATCGTACTAAAATCCAACTCTATGAACTTTTAAAATTTCTAACTTCCACATTTGATGTCGAAACCTATCAAACCACGTACGATTGACCTCAAATTTTGCAGGCAAGTCATATTCAACATTACGGACCTGGTCCAACTTCTGGAATTGCATTCCGACCCTGATATCAAAATTTCCATTTCCGGTCGAATTCTTCAAAAACCTTCAGTTTTCTATCTTTAGCCAAAATACCTTAAATTTTCTTCCGGATATCCGAATTCACTTCTGATTGTGCTCCCAACTCCAGAATCACCATACAGAGCTATTCCTAGACTCGGAATCCCAAATGGACATCAGTATCATTTAAATGTACTTCAAGTCAAACTTAGGAAATTTCCTTAAAATACTGACTTTCCACAATATACGCTGAACTGCTCCCGGGTTATCCAAAACCCGTTCCGGACATACGCCCAAGTCCGAAATCATCATACAAACCTGCTGGAATCTTCAGATCCTGATTCCGAGGTCGTTTACTCAAAATCCCAGCCTTGCCTGATTTCTTCAACTTAAGCTTTCTAAATGAGAATCTTCCTTTAAATCCAACTCGGATCTTCCTGAATTTCAATTCCGACCATATGCACAAGTCAATATACCTGAAATAAAGCTGTTTGTGACTCCCAACTGCTGAATGACGCGCTGGATCAAAACGACCGGTCGGGTCGTTACAGATGTGTACTTAGTAATCAAACTCTCATAAGGTGGTCCACTCAGTACTAGAATTTGGCCTTCCGACCCAAGGAAAGTCCATCCCGGATTTTTCATAAACACAAGTGACACAGTCACCTAGTACTGAGGAAAAAGGCCGATCCAGCCCCACGGAGAAGATCCATCTCTGGAACATAAGCCCCACGGAGAAGGTCCATCTCTGGAACATATCACTCAAACAAGATCCATGTTCAGGGAAGATCCATCCCTCAATATCTGTGTGCTCATTTGGGGTGTAAAGACTCCGGAGGGGCTCCTATAAGCCCAAGCGCTATATCAAGCCAACGAAGGCATGATCCAAGGATCGCTGCGGTGTGCAGCCCGATCTCATAACTGTCTCAAAATCCGACTCTAGGCCTCACTCAGTCAGTACCTTCCAGTCTCCCGAACCATGCTCTAACATATGAAAATCAACCCAAACCAATGAATAAACTAGCAATTTACGAGACTGAGGCATGAAAAATATACTATGACTTGACTGAGTACATGAAAAAAATAATCATAAACAAAGACAGCAATAATCGACCGTTCCGGTCTGAACATATCGACGTGAAGCCTTTACATTTATACTTAGCATGATTTCTATTGCGTTCAAGGAAGTCTCTACCTTCACAGTACCAATATCAGTATAAAACAACCCTTAGACAGTGTCATGGGATGAGCCATGCCACAAACATTCAGTGAACGCCCGCATGCCCGTCACTTGGCAAGTGCGTCACTTTAATTAACATTAATTATCAGATAATTTAGGGTTTCGAACCCTCAGTTCCAAGTTTGGAAGCGGTACTTACCTCAAAACCGGCTAATATACTACTCCACAGTGCCCTTGCCTCTAAATTCGTCCTCCGAATGCTCCAAATATACCAACAATCAGACGTATATCATTATAATATGCTAAGGAATGAATCCCAATCAAAGTTTATCAAGAATACTCAAAAATCCCGAAATTGGTCAAACCCGACCCCCGGGCATGCGTCTCGGAACTCGATAAAATTTACACCACAAGAATCCTCGTCCTCCCACGAGTCTATACATATCAAGAATACTGAAATCGAATTTTCCTTGGGATTTTCCGCAGGTGCGCACCTTGGGATTTTTCACGGGTGCGCACCTGGGATCCGCATGTGCGGTTCAGCAGGTGCGAGTAAGTGGTCGCAAGTGCGGAACCACTGGGCAGAAGGTATAAAAGCGTGCCTTCGTGAATTTTAGCCATCTTTCTCAATATGTACCCTGTTCTATTTTCTGCAAATCTGTCTACTTCTGTTTGAGATCAATTATGTCGACTTGTGGATTCTGTCTACTTTTGTTGTTATATGCACCTCCGAGTTGCTCTAAGTTGCTTCATATGCTCAAGTTCACTTTTTATAGTGTTACAAAAACGGCTTTGGACTGATCTGTTGACTTGTAGATTCTTTCTACTTTTGTTGTGCGAGAGATCCTAGATGTCTGGTGCAGAATTTGAGATGTCCCATGCAGTTTTATGTTTTTATCCTTGGGTACTTGTTTAAACCTCCAACTCAACCTCAGCCATGATAATACTCATAGGATCCTTGAGAGGTCAAGTACAATACTTTCTGAACTGTTTTTTCATGTTTAAACCAGTACATTTGGTACAACAAATCTATAAACATGTTGTCCAAAAGCACATAGGGGAAATCTATACAAATCTAGTCATTCAGTATTTAAGTAATATAGATTGAAAATACATATGCTGTCCAAAAGCACAATTTCCAGTATGCATCCATTCTCATCTTCAATGCAAATGCAAATAATCTTCTAAAACATTTCAAACACTTAAAACATAAATTAAACCTTAATCATGACAATTATACATAAACCTTGTTTGAGCATAGGTGTCACGACCCAAAAAAAAACCACTAGTCGTGATGACACCTAAGTCGATCTGCTAGGTAAGCCAACTAACAGAAAATACAACCCAAAAGAGATTATAGGAAAATAGTAAAGAATTAGCTGAACATTTACATTGACCCAAGACCTGGTAGTACGAATCACGAGCTTCTAAGATTTGGAATTTCAAAGTTGATACAAATAAATACACATTCTGCATGAAGGTTACATAAACATGTTAGAAATAACCTCAGCTACCATGGACAAGTGGAAGCTATAACCAAACGCACGAACAACTTCCGAATAAACATCCGACGTCACCAGTAGCTTCACTCCAAAATTTGCATGTAATGTGCAGAAGTGCAGTATCAGTACAAACCACCCAATGTACCGGTAAGTATTTTGTCTAACCTCATCGAAGTAGTGACGATGCTTTTAGTTGAAAGTTTCTACGATTTATAACCTGTACATTAGACTAACAATATAGGCAGTTCAAATCATAATTGATAAAAGTATCGTATACAACTATGTGAGACAATCAACAATTACTAGCAGGAATTACATTAGAAGATGTACAATCTTTCCTGGTATAAGAAGTGTATCCAAGATATCAAGTCACATGGAACGGTAACACCCCTGCTTCTATCTCATCCTCACCATATATAAATAAATTTATGTTACAAATCACTTAGCACGACAACACCCTTCGTGCGTTCAACTCATCCTTCCAAATGTACGTATAACAGAACCAACCATATGATAGAAACACGATAACAGGAATTACAAAGTAGGAAATACGCGAGTAACAACAATGGACAAGGATATATATGTGGGCAACAGTAAAGAACTAAACGGAAAGCACATGAGTAATAACAACAATTGGAAAGTAAGGGATATCAACGTCAATTAACTAGCATATTGGAGGCCTAAGTACAAATATGACAAATAAGAAGGAAACACATGATCTTTACAAGTTAACAAGTAAGGGCGTGAATGACTAGCATAACAAAATACTTAAACTAGAGTGTGACGAAATAGGTATGACATGAGTATAATTTTAAAAACAGGAAATAGGCATGGCATAGGCATGTTAAGAAAGTACACGACATGGATAACGTAACAACAATTGAGGTAGAGGTCAAGTACGGGACAATAACAATATATCGCGCGAAATATATAATTTTGACAATAACAACTCAAGGTAAAGGTGGAAATGTATACACGAAAAAAAGATATCACATCATAATGCATGTCCCTCATCCTCACCTGCACGGAAACACCATTCGGTCCATGACCTCACAATATTAAAAGCATAACAATATAAATAAAATGGCACGACATCACCCTTTATGCTTTTACTCTCACATGATATGGCACGGTATCACCCTTCGTGCTTTACACTCTTCCCTCACATGATAATATATATTAAATAGCATGGCATCACCCTTCATTTCACGACCCAAAATCCATTAAGGTCGTGATGGCACCGAATACCACTGTCAGGCAAGCCAACACTCAATAGTTAATTAAATTCCTATTGTAGTATTTTGAAATCATTACTCTTCATTTCATTATATAATAATCGATAAAATTTACTGAGTAAATAACGATGTTTCGACAATTCAATTAACAAATACATCCCAAAGTCATCCCAGAACCCGATGTCACAAGTGCATGAGCAATTTCTAAGAAAAAACAAATGAAATACAATAACCGTCCAGATTAAAAATGGGACAGTAAAGGAAGTACAACTCAATGCTCTGAAGGAGACCTGCTGGCTGCGGGTCATCTCGAGAGAAGAAACTCTCCTAAGTCTCCATGTTAGCCACACCACTACGTCAAGCGGGGCCACTATATATATATACATGTACCTGTGCAGCAAAAATGCACAGCAAGTGTAGTATGAGTACGAAAACAATGTGTATTCAGTAAGTATCCCACCTAACCCCGAAGAGGTAGTGACGAGAGGTCGACTTTGACACTTGCTAGAGGTCAATTTAATATAATCAAAGGTGATGTCAAACATGGATGTTATTATCAAATAACAAATAACAACAGGGAAGAACAACTTCTTCCATAAATTATAAATCCCAGTTTTCGTCATCTCAGTTAACAACTTATATCTTAGAGCAATTAAACAGTTCAACACACAGATGATATCCAACAAATATCATGCACAGGAAATGCCGAGGGTCGAACGGCCCGAACCAACAATAATAAAATATGCACTGCCGAAGGGTTGAACGACTCGAACCATAGATGCATCTATTACCCCGCTCGTGAATTATACATGCGACACAATCAAATATAAATAATAGAGTTACCCCGCTCGCGAATCATACATGCGATGCAGGTACTCTAGATACACACATTTCAACAGTCAATCCAGACTTCATCAGGAAAACAATTACCCAAGGAAATGACAATTTCTCTTTTAGTGGTCAAGAAGATGGTGTTTAATCTTTTTAGAAGTTCATTTTCCAAGTTCGATATGATTTGAGCATATTAAATTTATCAGTAAAATTACAAGTACGGCAAGTAAAACATGCTTTGGATCCTAAGCTACCCATACATAAGCATAATAGCAGCTACGCACGAACTCTCATCACCTTGTGCGTACATATCCCCTACAAATAATGACACATAATTAATTATTGCACCTATGGGGATAATTCCCTCTTACAAGGTTAAAAAGGAGACTTACCTCACCCCGAAGTTCCATAACTGGCTTCCAAGCCCTTATGACGACTCAAATCGATGCATAACTCTTCCAGAATTAACCAATAATTACGCAAACCCATTAATATATACTCAATTACTCATAATAATTCAATCTATAACAATTTCTAACCCCAATCGCAAGGTCGATAAAATCACCCTTGGGCCCACGTGCCCGGATTCCAAAATATTTTTGAAGATAAAGTTTACCCACAACCTCACGAACTCAATTATATAGTTTACTCTCAATTTCATGCCCAAAATCGTGGTCAAAATCCAATAATACCAAATTTCTAGGTTTCCCTCAAAATCCCAAATTCTACTAATTCCTATGCCCAAATCCGCATATAATCATGTATTTAACTCAAAACTAGCATAGATCACTTACCTCATGCTTGGTGGTGAAAATGGAACCTCAAAGTTGCTCCAAAGTCGGCTCCCAGGGAAGAAATGGGGTTGAAATGAGCCAAAACCTCGATTTAAAGAACCTCACTGCCTCCGGCATTTCCGCACCTGCGGTCACTTGACCGCTTCTGCGGTTCCGCAGGTGCGGCCACACTATCGCATCTCCGGTCCTTCGCTAGGCTCCCCTTTACGCTTCTGCGCCTCGCCTACCGCAGGTACGATCCCGCTTCTACGGTGAGATGAGCGCTTCTGCGGTCCCAGTCTAGCCCAGCCACTTCCGCTTCTGCGGCCAAAACATCATAGGTGCGGTTACACCAGACACCAACAGCCTTAACCTTCCTCCAATTCAAATATTCGATCCGTTAACCATCCGGAATCCACCCGAGGCCCCCGGGACTCCGTCCAATCACCCCAACCAGTTCCAAAACATAATACAGACCTACTCGAGACCTCAAATTACATCAAACAACGCTTATACCATGAATCGCACTCCAATTCAAGCTTTATGAACTTTGAAATTTCACACTTCTACATTCGATGCTGCAACCTACCAAATTACGTCCGATTGATCCCAAATTTTGCACACAAGTCACATTAAACATTACGGACTTACTCCATTTTCCAGAATCAGAATCCGACCCCGATATCAAAATTTCCACTTCCGGTCAAGCTTTCTCAAAAACCTTCAAATTTCTAACTTTAGCTAGATGACTCCAAATGACTTACGGACCTCCGTATTCACTTTCGATCGCGCTCCCAATACCAGAATCACCATACGAAGCTATTCCCAGACTCGGAATCCCAAACGGACATCGATAACATTGAAACACACTTCAACCAAAATTTATGAACTTTCTCCCAAAATGCCAACTTCCAGAATAGACACCGAAACGTGCCCGGGTCATACAAAACCCAATCCGGACATACTCCCAAGTCTGAAATCATCATACGAACCTGTTGGAACCTTCAAATCCTGACTCTGAGGTCGTTTACACAAAAATCCAACCTTAGTCAATTCTTCCAACTTAAAGCTTCCGAAACGATAATTCTCTTTCTGAATCAACTCAAAAACTCCCAGAATTCAATTCCGATCATGCGTACAAGTCATAATACCTAAAGTGAAGCTGCTCATGGCCTCAAACCGTCACATGACGCGCTAGAGCTCAAAAAGAGCGATCGGGTCGTTACACTTCGTGCTTTACACTCTTCTTCACATGATAATGAATATAAAATGGCACGGCATCACCCTTCGTGCTTTACAATCTTTCTCACATGATAATGAATATAAAATGGCACGACATCACCCTTTGTTCTTTACACTCTTCCTTACCAAGCATATGAATATCAATGAAATAGAAGGGCATGAAGTATAAATAATATCGAGGAGAGTGTCCAAAAGAATATTCCAAAAAAATTCTCAATTACTGATTTTCAATCCAACAATAATTCAATGAACCCTCAAGGAACACATAATTCAAGTACTTCCACAAATCTCACAAGTTATCAAAAGCACAAGTATGGAATCTAGAATCTCAAAATATCGACCGTAACAATGTATTAATGATTATGCATAGAGATGACCGAATTAGACACATCAATGTATTCTCAGAGTTCCATCAAATTTGATCAAGTTATAATCGGCTAAGTCTCGATTCTAACATTTAATACTAGGTTCTTAAAATCTAGAAGTCAAGTGAGGCATGAAGCAAGAGGTCACGAAATTCTACAAACATAAATGTAACTTAATCTACCCCCAATCATGATTAACCCTGGCACATACATATACGCTCGTCACCTCATATATGTATCACCCTCGCAGGTAGCAAACAATGACAAATAAGAGGAAAAATTCTCTTAATAAAGTTAGGCAAAACACTTACCTCGAACAAGTCAATTACAATACTGAGCAAGGAAACTGATGCTCCAAAAATGCCATCATGCGCGTAGTGACCTCCGAACGTCTCAAAACTAGCTAAAAGTAACTCAAATATATCAAATAAAGCCCAAGGGAACAATCCAAATGATAAAGATCGAGTCCTAAATCAAATCCCAAATTCGGCTAAATATCACACCCGGTCCCACGCCTCGGAACCTGATAAAACTTACAAAATACGATAACCCATTCAATTACGAGCCCAACCATACTAGTTTCACTCAATTCCGACTCCAAATCGATGTTCAAAACTCAAAAATTCATATTATGAAACTTTAGGCAAAACCCCCCAAATTTCACTTTGAAATTATCAATCAAATCTCAAAAACGAAGATGGATTCATGAAATATAACCAAAACCGAGTAGAAAACACTTACCTTAATCCATATGGTAAAAATCGCCTCTAAAATCGCCTAAATCCGAGCTCCCCAACTCAAAATATGACTGAATGAATAAACCCTTATTTTATATATATTTTTGCCAGCTATTCTGCCTCGTTTCTCATGCCAAACAATCCCGAAACTTGCTTTTTATGCCTCCAATGGATTCCTTGTAAACTTTTAGTCAAGTTACGCTTTTTGAATCACTCAATTTGACCTTATAATGATGGAGATATGTTGGTTTCAATATTTGCAAATAGTGCAAAATTTTAAATATGAATTCAAAGGCAATTTCGTAATTAATTTGAAAAAAATCTAGTAACCCAATTTTTAGTAAAAATGACTATAAATTTCTCATACGATGTTCAAATTCGACGATTCTTTTTTCTATGGCTCCGTAATTATGATACAGATCTAATCCTTCAATCAAAACAGAAATCGGAGTTTGTTTGCTTAATGTGGTACCATTTGTGCTTGAAGATAAGAAAAACGAGCGCAACGCAGCCCAAACCTATCTGAAAATCACCCGAGCCCCTAGGGACCACATCCAAACATACCAACAAGTCCCATAATATAACACAGATGTACTCGAGCCCTCAAAATACCGAGCAAAGTGCAGATACTCAAAACGGCCTGTCGGGTCGTTAAAATAGGTTACATAATCACTTAAATATGTCAATTACACCTAAACTTTAGTTGATCTTAAGGTAGCTATTTCATCATCCAAGCACACATGAACCCAACGAAGCAACACCATACCGTACCAATCATATTCCATTTTTTGGACTACTTTCATTCACAAACACTAAACCTCCATCCATTTTTTTTCTTTAGAAACATTATTGTTTCCATTAACATCATCAAATTCCTTTAAATCTTCAATTTTTGCAATATCCCTTGTTACGACGCTTTTAATCTGGACAACCTTCTTCAGCAGAAGATTCCTTTCACGTTAAAGAGCTTCATTTTTATTCTTTAAGTTACTGATCAGTGCTGTAACTCTAAGAGGAAGTTCATCATCTACCCATTCCCAAACTTACATTTCTGTCCCTGCGCAACAATTAGAATAAAATTATCGATAATTTTCGATCATAAATCTAAGCAAAAATACACAAACAAGTCTTATAAAATTTACCTTAGGCATTGAACACTTGTTAAATCGTCTGCCGACATTATTTGGATTCTAAGTTCTGAATTGGATAGCGGCAACTCCACAACAACATTTCCTCCTCGAACCATATGATGAACTCGAAGATCCCTGGCTCATATTTTGGGAATTGAACGGTGAAAGATGGTGCGAACACTAACTCTAAGTTGGTCGTCCAGATTTGCACCGGAATTAGCACCGACTCTGTGAGTTCCTTGTTGAGATTGAGAAGAAAAACTATCCCTAATTGATAAGTGAAGTGAAATTCGGGAGGGTATTAAGAAAATGGTTATGTTTTACGGGTCGGGTAACGGGTAGGGTTAATAACACCGGTTGGGTATGAAATAAAATGTTTAAGTGTAAATTAATTTCCACATGTCATATTATGAGTGAATGACTTATTCACTGTGGCAGCCGTTTAAAACAAAGGGGGTATCAAGGCCAATAGTGTAACGACAAGGTGGGTGATGGGCGAAACTTCTAACGAGGGTTATCTGTAGACCTTATTGTAAAGTTCGGGGGGGGGGGGGGGGGGGGGGGGAGGGTATTTCGACCTCTTCCGTTATATTTTATCCACTGTTTGGTATGTTGTATTAAAAATTACATGCATACATAATTTCTAAGAAGAAGGTATATGTTATCCCGCCTCTAATTGCCCCGCCCCCTACAAGATATAAGTTATCCCAATACTAATTTTAATCCCAGGATAACTTATATCAGGTTTAACCAAATAAAGTATCAAAGTGGTATTAAAATTTTATCCTAGCACTATTTCTACTTATACCTCATACTAAACGACCCCTACAAGCATAAATGGGCGCAAGATTAAGCTTTTCCGCACAGTAGGGGAACAAATTTGGATCTTTCCAGGAAAGTAATCATAATTCGGGGTTAAATCATACTTTGCACTCGGAAGCAACTAAAATTAGGTGAATCAAAATTGAAGTAAGAGCCTGTTTAGATTAGCTGATTTGATGTAGTTGATAAGCATTAGGGGTTGAAAAGCACTTTTAAGTGCTGATACTGATTTAATAAATAAGCTGTTACGTGTTTGGATACAAGTGCTGAAATTGATAATAAATTGTTGCAGTATTTGATAAAAAAGTGTTGATAAGCTCTTTTAAAGTTAAATTGACTTAAATAACCTTAGAACTGTTTACACTTATAAGGGCGTACTTTCTTCAAAATTTTAGATTGCAGATCGATTCAAATACAAAATATTCTATTTGTCATTTTATTTTAAATACAATTGTGCTTAAATAAGATAATTTTTATGATAAATATAATTTATTTTATGATAAGCATATAATCATAAGTTATAATAATTAATAAATTTATAATAATTAATAAATTGACAAAAGTTTCTTAGTAAAAAAATAAACCTAAATAGGACAAATATTTGAAGAGAAACAAACATCGTGTTCATCACCACAACAGTTAGAAACTAATACACCAAAATTTTGATAGGTCCTCATTTACTACATACAGTTCAAAGATTAATACACAATTACATTGACACAAATATGCAAATGGATAGAGAATTTACTTATCTTAAATAGTCAATGAGAATTGCAGACCTTAAGAGGCGTGGGGTTTAAGTTGAAAAAAATACTTGAGGGAATGATTATCCATGTAGGAGTTTTGTTGTAAAAAAGAATATTCTAAGTAAAAAATAATAAAAATTTTGGTCAAACTTAAAGTGCGTATAAGCTAAAAATTTATAAGTTGTGGATGATCAGCTTATGGCTTTTGACTATAAGTACTTTTAACTTTATTAAATGCGTAGAAAAGTGCTTATAAGATAGTTTGATCAACTTATAAGCTTAGCCAAACACCCTTTAATAACCGGCGTAAGTTCTAGATGATTGCATAACAACGGAAATTTAAAGAAGAGAAGATCCTAGAAACTTGCCATCTTCCTCTATGTCCTTCCAGAAGCTTCTCTTCTTCCCCCTTTTCTCACACTATATAAGAACCATCTTCTGTGTACATTACCCACAATTCAGTTCATTCTCAGAAGCATAGATTTCCAAAATATCAGCAAAGAAGAGAAAAATGGATATGAGACTGATGGGATTAGAAAATCCACTCTTCCACACTCTCCACCACATGATGGATCTCCATGCGGATGTATGTACATTCTATCTCATAAGAATCGTGTATTATTGATTATAGCATTTTCATTTGTTATTTGTATTTTCTACTTCGCTTTGATTAATATTCTCTGTTCCCGATTATGTCTGTAGAGGCTAAGGTTCGATCCAGTAAGTATCTTGTTCAGAAGAGAGTCTGAATCTCTAATATTCTCTTATTTATTATTTGCCTCTATGATCTAGGATTCGGACAAGTCAAATAATGTCCCGTCGAGGAATTACGTGCGTGACGCGAAGGCAATGGCAGCGACACCGGCGGACATTAAGGAATACAAAATCTCGTACGTATTCATAGTGGACATGCCCGGTTTGAAGTCAAGCGACATCAAAGTGCAATTAGAGGATGACAATGTGCTTATAATCAGTGGCGAGAGAAAAAGAGAAGAAGAAAAAGAAGGGGCGAAATATGTTAGAATGGAAAGGAGAGTTGGGAAATTCATGAGGAAATTTGTGTTGCCTGAAAATGCAAATACAAATGCCATTTCTGCAGTTTGTCAAGATGGTGTATTGACTGTGACGGTGGATAAGTTGCCTCCACCTGAGCCAAAGAAGCCTAAAACTATTGAAGTTAAAGTTGCTTGAGAGGGAAAATTATAGGAGTGTTCTGTTTTGGATTTTGGAATATAATTATGCAATTGTTATTGACCCCTGTTTTGTTTGTTTTCCTCATGGAGATTGTTGGCGTAATTATCTCTCATCTTGGATGATGTACTTAGTGTTGTTTGTTTCCAGTGCACTAAATCTGGTCTGGTTATCTCACTTTTGATAATCAATGCTGTTTTATCTTTCTTTTTTCATGTTAAAGTATCCTTTTTTATTTATTTGTTTTGGATTTATAGCGTGTAAACGGATCACATAGAATTTCCGCCAACATCAACATTATCATCGATTTGAATTATTCTACTGACAGATGTCACATGACTACTAAGCAGCAGTAGGACACGTGAAGACAATCCGGGACAAGAGAATATCAAAGGTGAATCTGTTGACGTCGAGGTACACATGCCTGATCTTGTTGAGAATGACGATGATCAGTCGTATATATATTCCCTCTTGTAGTTAGGGCGTCTAAGAGGAAACATGGACCGGCCATGTTTGCGGAAGAGATTGCAATTGACACTTAATCAATCAAATCAAAGATCCTAATACTTTTGAGGATGATCAGATTGGTTATGAAGCACCTAAATTCTCGGATTGGGATGAGAACCTCCAAAAGGCTTTCCACAAGTACCTGGAGATTAGGGGGATATTCAAAACCCAGCACCACTATATTCTTAATTCTATGAGTATATGATCAACAAGGATAATAGAAGATACTTGCTTGATATGGCTTAGGAATCTGAAGAAATTCCTTGAGGTATGTATAGATTCTACTTTCTTTCAAACTATTTATTTGCCTAAGCTTTATTAGTTGACTGAGCCAATGAATGGTCTATGTATTGCACAAGTTGACCGAACACCGTCATCATAATATGTGTGTTGGCTACATCTTACTATGTGTGTGTTCGATATTGAAGGAACGGGATAAATCAAACATATTAGATTTGGCGCGTAAATTATAAAACGAGAACTTACTTGTTCTTCGTGAAGCGGAAGACGAATAAACTGCGGCTAAAGTTATTGGTCGGCGGTGGTTGTCACGTTGTGATGGAGCAACCCCTATATAACAATCTAAACCCTCCTCTGGATTAAGAGGGTGAAAGAGAGAGCGGGAAAATACTTTGTTTGTATCTTTTGTTGTACACTGAATGTGTACTTATATAGGGAATATTAGGGTTCTCTAATAACCCTATTGGGTTTCAAAGCACCCCTTATGGGTGGACCCAATTTTCCTACATCTCCCGCTCACACATAATGGGAGTGATCATATAATCTGAGAAACATATTCTCATCTCATCTTCTCAATTATTCATACAAGGAAGTAGACTGTGCGACCAACATACAGTGACAACTAAGTGCTATACATATGTTAGGAGTATATAACCTCTCGTTGAGTCAAACCTGCAAGTAGATCATAAAGTATGCAGTACCAAGATCATATAAATCACATTTGATGTAGTCTCAAAATCTCATATATCATTATTTATTGTATTCATAATCATAACTCATAAGTTATAATCTGTGCTATTTTGAATACAAATAAATGAGATTCCACCAACGATCTTCCTCTTCTCATGATCCCCTTAACATTAGTATGACTGTTTTTCTAGATATGCTCTGTTAGACCGAATCTGTGTTCATGGTCTTTTGGAAACACACTGACATAGCTACATCACACTTAGTCTCGAGAATCTGATCGGAGTCTATGAGGGTACAAAATATTGAGCCATCATAAAAGCTCTGGGTCTCACACAACAACAAGTTGAGAATGGACTTATGTTAACCCAATTCGTCGACATTAGCATACATGACATGAAACATGTGCTACAACTTTTTGTTCTTTGTTTTTCCCAAGAAGCGTATGTCTTTCTCATAAAGAATGTTGTATAGATGATATTTAGACACCACAAGTATCTAAATTTGGGTTTCTTGATCTACAAAATCATATATAACTCACATCTGACTCACAAAGTAGACTAGGTTTAACGGTTTTCACCCTAATGACCTTATGTCATTGTTTAAGCGACATTCATATTTTAAGCGAATAGCTCTCAAATTATCCTTATGATAATTTTGCTTAAAATCATGTCGCATCTCCTCACATCACTAATATAAGGAGGCGATTTTCTGTGTGAGAAGGCCAACCTCTTGTCTACTCGGCATACTTATAAATAAAAAAAGGAATTCACATTACATTCAATAATAAAAATATGTATGTATGTAAATCAAATTTATGATAATCAAAGAACATCAGTTTTGTGAACACGAGACATAAATAACAAAATAAAGTATCTAATGTGCCTTCAGACCTAATGTATCTCACAATTGCATCTCTTGACAAAGGCTTGGTCGATGGATTATCTAACATATCTTTTGTAGACACATATTTCACATTCACTACCTTGCGTCTAACCATGTCTCTCACATAGTTATACTTGCTATTTATATGTTAGGTTTTACAATGAAACTTAGGGTCCTTGGTGGAGGATATTGCAGCCTCAATGTCACAGTAGATTAACACTGGCTCAATATTTTCATCGATATCCAACAAGTGCTCCAGGAACGTTTTCAACCAAACAGCTTCTTGTGTCGCTGGTGTGAGAGCCACGTATTCGGCTTCCGTCGTAGATAATGATACACATGATTGTTTCTTACTACTCCATGATAGGCGCCATCAGTGAGTAAGACAACATATCCTAAGGTAGACTTCCTTTCGTCTAGATCTCCTCCATGGTCAACATCATTGTATCCAACTAATCATAGATCCTTGCAGCCTTGATAACAAAGGGCGTAATTAGCAGTTTCCTTCAAATATCTCATGATCCTCTTTACTGCTTGCCAATGTGCTAAACGTTCAGTTTGATATCTACTTACCAAGCCAACTACTTGACAAATATCAGGTCTAGTGTACACCATAGCGTACATTAGACTTCCGGCTCCGCTCCTATAAGGAACTCGACTCATTCTTTTTGTCTCTTCAGGAGTTTTAAGACACATCTGACTTCCCAATGAATGTGCTTTACTAATAAGAGTTTCAACTCAATTACCATTTTGCATATTGAATCGTTCAAGAACTTTTATAATGTAATTCTATTGTGAGAGATACAATAGTTTCTTTGGACGATCTATTGAAATCTTAACTCCAAGAATATATGCAGCTTCACCCATATCTTTCATCTCAAATTGAGATGACAATCATGACTTTGTCTTGGCAATAAACTCCTTATCATTTTCAGCTATAAGTATGTCATCTACATACACTGTAAAAATCACAAGCTTGTTCCTTGATCTTTTGGCATAAACACAATGGCCTTCATTCCATCATGGTAAAACCATTGGATACAACAACATTTTGAAAACATATATACCATTGCCTTGAAGATTGTTTGAGGCCATAAATAGACTTCAAAAGTCTACAAACTCTTTGTTCGTGGCCCTTTTCAATGGAACACTCAGGTTGTTCCATATAGATTTCTTCATCTAGTTCTCCATTGAGAAAGGAATCCTTTACATCCTTTATATCCAGAACCGGGCGAACTGAGGTAAATCGTACAACAAGTGAGAAAGTCTATTCGTAGTCTATTCCTTTCTGCTCTATATACCCTTTCGCCACCAGTCGAGCCTTATATCTCCCAAGTATGTCATCAACCTTGAGCTTAATTTTGAGAACCCATTTGCTCCCAATTTCTTTGCGTCCTTCAGGGAGGTCAACTAGTTGCCAAACTTTGTGGACTCTCATATGCTCCAATTCATTTTGTCCATTTATCCTTAGAAGGGAAAATGAGAGCCTATTTTACATTTTAGGCTTGTTTTCTTCTTGCAGGAGAATAATAAATAGTTCGATGCCTTCAACATCAAATCGTCGGCATGGAATCTTTTTACGAGAACCACGTCTTATTTGTGATTCATCATTGTTCCTATTTGGATCAATGTTTCTCTCACTCGGATCATGATCATTCATCCCGCTCCCACTTGGAACAAGATCAGTGACCATCTCGCTCCCACTTGGAACAAGATCTATTTTGTCACTTCCCCTAAATGTTGAAGGATTACTTTCATTCGCATCTGACGATGAAGGAGGTCATTGACGAAAAACTAATTTATCATCTGCTAAAATTCTCCCACTCGAATGAAGTGATACTTGTAATTCTTGATATTATATCTCAAATGAGGTTACATCTTGACCTACCTCTCCCTTCTTAGGGAACTCATCCTCTAACAATGTGACATCTCGTGATTCAAACTCAGTTACACTCCAAGTGTCTTGCTGACCTATAAACACATAACCCTTTGAGGTTTCAGAGTATCTTATTAAGACACTTTCCTTTCCCCTCGATCCCAATTTGTCATATTATTTAGAGGAATCATGTGTATAGGTAGCATAACCCCAATGTCTTAATACACTCAGGTCGGGTTGTCTTCCGGTCCATAACTCATATGGAGTAGTAGTAACTTATTTTGTAGGCACTCGGTTAAGTACAAAGGTGGAAGTAAGCAACGCATCACCCCTGTAACTAATTGGGAGGTTATCTTGTGCCATCATTGACCTAACCATTTCTAGAAGCGTTCTGTTTCTTCTCTTCGCAACACCATTTTGTTGTGGAATATTTGGGATAGTCAATTGATGAACTATTCCCTTTTATCACATAAACTATTAAACCGGGTTGATCAATATTCACGACCACGGTCAGTTCGAAGAGCTTTTATCTTCTTGTCTAGTTGATTTTTCACTAAGCTCATATAGCGTTTGAAACAACTTATTGCTTCCAATTTGTGGGAAATTAAATAGACATAACTGAAACGGGTAAAGTCATATATAAATATGATGAAATAAATTTCTCCATGCTTATCCCTAACATTCATAGGCCTACAGATGTCCGAATGGATTAATTGCAAAAGATATTCAACTCTAGTTTAAAAGGTTTTCTTGCAGATTTTCTAACTAGACAATTTTAACAAGGGGACAATTCGACATGTTCAATGTTGAAAATCAAACCTTGTTTTGCTAACCTTTGAATTCTTTGTTGGACAATATGACCAAGTCTAGCATGTCATATGTTTATATCACTATCATATTTATGTGAAGAAACAAACATAGAAAAACTAGCATTATTATTAAATGAATCATAATCAAAATCCAAAATAATTCAACCTCCGGTCACATGACCAGAACCAAATAAAGTTGAACCATAAGTCAACTCGACAGAATTTCCATGACAAAATAAGTCAAATCCTAGCTTAAGCAAAGCTAAAACTGAAATAACATTCCGGCGAATTCTTGGTGCAAAGAGAACATCATGTAGTATTAGGTCTCGACCACCATGCAGGACTAACTTGCATGTACCGACCCCTTAAACAACAACTTTATTATTGTCTCCCACATATATCCACTTTTTCACACGTGGAACTCGCCGAAATTCAACAAAGGCACTACGCACCCAGGCTATGTGGTCTGTTACTCCTGAGTCTACAATCCACAAAGGATTAGATTCAGTTAGAAAAACATAACTAGAAACACAAAGTTCACTAATTCGAGCATCGTGAAATATCTTTCTAGTAGTCTTAGAGCAATCTGTGGCGTAATGACCCTTTTTGTCACAATTATTGCATTTTACTTTAGCAACTTTGACACGTTTGGGACGTCTGTTCTTGCCTTTTTCAGTTCTTGCCCTTTTAGCAGCCTGAGCTTGAGGTGGCCCTCTCTTATTTCCCAGTTCCTTTTCTTTGAATCACTCTTGGTTTTGGAGATTGTTTCCATGTGCAACTCGGTTATCGGCTTTGCGCCTCAAGTCGTTCCTCCTCTAACTCAAGATGCCTCCGGACATCTTACAGAGTTGTGATTCTCTCATTATAGGTCAAATGCATTTTCATATGATCCCAAGAAATAGGTAAAGAGCATATGACAACTTGGATTTATTGTTCATCAATCAACACATGATCAACATATTTCAACTCCCGGATCATATTGTCATTTGCCTCAGATGTGTTTTCATTGAATGTTCTGGGCATTTCTTAAATTTGTCCACTTCTTAAAGAGAGACCAACAAATGTTCTAGCCCATTTTTCAGCAAATTAAAAGAAGCCCATGATTTATTTGCCAAACATTTAAGGTGGGCCTTTTAGCCCAAACATGAAGTCTGCCATTTAAAAGAAGGGTTTTTGTACCTTCATATACACTGATTGAAACCTTATTACCCCTACTCAGTTTCAATTTAATTACTTGGTCATATAAAATTTACCAATTATATACAAATAGGTTTTAAATGAGTATCCCTTTATATTAGGAATTGAATATGGAATATGAAGTATTTCCTTATCTCTTTATACTTGCTCTCTCTTCGTCTCTCTCCCCGTCTCTGTCTTCATCTCTTTACTCTCCTCTGTTTTTTTCAATTTTTCTTCATTTGATGTTCTCTATTTTTTATGCTTTCTTGTTGTATAGAGTTTTAATGAAATTCATCAATGGATTTCAATGTCACGACCCGAAATTTCCACCGTCGGGATCGTGTTGGTGCCTAACATTTCACTTGCTAAGCAAGCCAACGTTAGAACAATCTATTCATTTTCAACATTTTAAATTAATTAATGAGAAAAAATTGAAATAAATGTAACAATCCAGATTAATGTACGGAATATAAAACATCAAAAATATCTGATACAACCTTGGACTCGGTGTCACAAGTTCACGAGCTACTAGAATATTACAAATAAGGGTTTGAAATAACATGAACCTGTCTGAAAGGAAAGTACACAACTAAATAAGAAGGGAGGGGGACTCCAAGAGCTGCGGGTGCTGAACAACTGTACCTCAAGTCTCCTCGAGCTGTCCAATCCGATCACGCTAATAACCGCCATTGGGACCAACTCCATTATCTGCACAAGAAGTCCATAGTGTAGTATGAGTACAACCTACCCCATTTAGTTTTTAAGTACCGAGCCTAACCTCGGCGAAGTAGTGACGAGGCTAAGATAGGTCACTCACACTACAACTTGTACGCATTATATAATAAAGACAGAAACAGAAATAAGAATGAAATAAGACATCCAATTGAAGATAATAGCTACACCCTCAAGGAATAAGCCAGTGACGTTCAGAATTACCAAACCTTAGAGTTCAGATGAAAATACCGAAACCAACACAACTCAAGGAAATAGAAACACATAGGTTGTTGTGGCGCGCAACCTGATCTCACTGTACAACACATTATTCTCCCTTACTTCATCGTAACAACATTAACAACAATAAATAATATATATATGTTGCGGCACGCAACCCGATCCCACCATATAACAATATCAGTAGCATAATTCACCCTTATTTCACCGTAACAATCCACCCTTATTCCACCTATTGTGGCATGCAACCTAATCGCACCGTATAAAAATATCAATATCATAATTCACCTTTATTCCATCATATCTATCACCTTTATTTCACCTCTTGTGGCGTGCAACCCTATCCCAACATATCAATACCAAATACTCAATGTGCCCAGTCAATCATTAAATCAAATCACAAGAACCTTTATGATCAATAAACACCAAGTTGAAACAAAAGGAACATTGTACAACATGGGAATTCACATAGGTAATAATACACATCAAGTCAAGTCCGGTAAATGACAATTAGAAGGTGCAAGTACATCAATTAAGGCAAATAGCAGCAAGTCATGAAAGCATGAAGAGGTCCAATATTTTTAACAGGAGAAACAATGATTAACAAGTAGCAATTAAAGCATGGAAGGCATTTAGAGGACATAACAGTTAAGCAAGGAAGGGGATAATTAAGGAAAATCGAAAAATCAGGAAAACAAGTAATTCAGTGGCGTATAAGCACTCGTCACCTCGCATATATGCCGCAACACATGAAATTCACAGAATACATAGTGCAAGGGTTCCTAATTCCCTCAAGTCAAGGTTAAACTCAACAGTTACCTCGCTCCAAAGATCAAGTCAAAGCTCAACCATAACTTTTCCTTTCAAACAAGCCTCCGAAGAATCTAGCAAATTACCAACCAAACAATTCACATTAAGCCTCAGGAACTACCCACGATTGCAAATGATTCAATTTTGGCCATTATTGAAAAGGTCAACAGAAGTCAACTCCCGGACCCGCTTGGTCCAAACCCAAAATTCGGACCAAAACCTGAGTACCCATTCACCCCTCGAGCCCGGTTATGTAATTTGTTTTTAAATCCGCCCTCAATTTGAGGTCTAAATCCTAATTTTGTAAAATCACTAATTTTACCCAAACACCCAATTTCCACCATGAAAACATTAGATTTTAGGTTGAGAACTTATGAAATGTAATGAAAGATTGAAAGAAAATATGTTAGAATCACTTACCAATGGATTGGGGAAGAAGAGTTCTTTGAAAAATCGCCTCTAGGGTTTTCTAGTTTTGGAAATTTGAAGAATGAACAAAAAATCCCGTTTTTCAGCTATTTGTTCAGTTGCAAATGGCTCAATTGCTACCTGGGGTTCACAATTGCGAACCCCGCAAATGCGAGAAAAACCTTCGTAAATGTGAAGTCTCTGCATTTCTGTTGTCATCGCATTTGCAATGATCTTTTCGCAAATATGAACATTGATCTTCTGTAATTGCGACCAAATTGATCGCAAATGTGACCAAGCTTGCCCCAGTCCAACTTCGCAAAAAGTGAAGTATTGTTCGCAAATGCAAACTTGAGGTTCCCCAGCTACTCTTCGCAAATGCGAACCTAATAGAGGTCACAAATGCGAAGCCTGATCTCGCAATTGCAAGGTCTGAGGCCTACACCAGAACTGAAACACACCAGAACTTTCCTAAGACAAAATTCACTCTATAGCCTATCTGAAACTCGCTCGAGCCCTCGTGAATCTAAACCAAATATGCACACAAGTCTAAAAATATCATACGAACTTGATCACGCGACCAAATCGCCAAAATAACACCTAAAATTACGAATTGAGCACCAAATCAAAAGAAGTTTTCAAGAAAACTTTAAAACTTTTATTTCAACAATCGGACGTCCGAATCACGTCAAACCAACTCTGTTTCTCGCCAAATTTGACAGACAAGTCATAAATATAGCAATGAGCCTATACCGGGTCTGAAACTAAAATACGAACCCGATATCCACAAAATCAAACATCGGTCAATTCCTTAAAATCATTAAACCTTGAAACTTTTAACCTCGACAAAAATCAATAACTCGAGCTAGGGGCCTCTAAATTAGATTCCGGGCATACGCCCAGGTCCCAAATCATGATGCGGACACACTGTGACCGTCAAAATATGGATCCAGGCCCGTTCGCTCAAAACGTTGACCAAAGTCAACTCAAATGAACTTTTATGGCAAAATTTCATATTTTATCAGTTTTTAACATAAAAGCCTTCCAAAAAAAATACCCGAGCTGCACACGAAAATCGAAGAAAGCTTAAAGAAACTACTAGAGGCTTTGAAATATGGAATTAGGTTCTAAACTCTAGAATACCTATCGGGTCATCACATTCAATCGTTTTAACTTAGCAATTTCCTTTCCTGTTGCAAAATTGATGTTCAAATTGAAATTGTCAATCAATAAATTTTGAAGGTGTTTGACTCTTCAACATTGATAGCCATTAAAAAGTTTTGAAGCTTTGAAATCGAATTTGGATTTTCAAAAACTATTATTTGATTTGATACGGTATTGTTGCAAACAATTGGGAATACTGTTTGGAGTTCATATCTCAATTTTGAGGATGTTTTGGTGAAGATTAGACTTGATTTTGGCTGAATTTCAGACTGAAACTCGAAGAAGAAGAAGAAGAACACATGGCATACAATATACCTACAAAGTTGTAGTATAATTGTAAGTAAATTGTATTTTGTTGTAGTATATAATTTTTTTATTTGAATGTTGTATGAAAGTTGAAAAATAGTTGTATGAATCGTTGGAATTTTAGAGTGAAAGAAGCACACTCTAGAGACAAAAGATATACAAATCAAATATAAAATATATACAAAATACATATTATATAAATTTGTATGAAAATTGTATTTAAGTTGTAGATGTATTTAACTAGGTAGAAATAATGTATGAAAGTTGTAAATAAGATGTATAATATATAATTAGTTGTATGAAATTTGTGTTTACTATATATGTTGTTGTAGATATTCAAATTTGCATTAATTTTGTACGGAATGAGTTTTTAAATTTGTTTATTGTTGTACCGTCAAACTGTATAATATTAATTGTAAGTATGATGTATCTATTTTAGTGCAAATTTAAATAGGTTTCGTTAATTTGTGATAGATTACTGTATTGGGTAAGTTTGAAGCAGAATACTTTACTAACCCCGTACGATATTTATTAACCTCGTAAAATCTTTGGACAAATTTTGATACATATCAACAAATTTATGTAAAAGATAACATTGATAACTTAAATACAAATTTTATACAATGATTCATGCATTATACAACTATTTTTCAACTTTCATATAACATTTAATTATAAACATATATAACTACAATATAATACAATTTACAAGTTTTCTATAATTTCGTAAGTACATGTGTTCTTCTTCTTCGTCTTCAAGTTTCAATATGAAATTCAGCCAAAATCAAGTATAATCTTCACCAAACGCCTTCAAAATTGAGATATAAACTCCAAACAATATTCTCAATTATTTAAAACAACACCCAATCCAATTAAATAATAGTTTTTGAAAACCCAAATTCGATTTCAAAGCTTCAAAGATTTTTAATGGTTGTCAATGGTCAACAATCAGCGTGTGCTCCTATTGTGTCCAACTTTTGCAGAATCTGGCTAGCTTATCAATTGCAATCCTCTATATCCTTTATCTTCGTGTATTTTACTCTTTCAAAAATATTAGGGTAGAAACTCGTACCCAATCTAAGGCAATGAAATTCAGTATCATATTTGAAGTGGCTCGCCATCATGCCGGAGGCTATTTTAAACTCGTTAGAAGTTGTTGGCCGATAAAATTTTGTAATTGGCCACACCTAAGGTCGGACAATCAGCCACTAAAATTCTCCTTTTTAAGGCTTAAAATAGGCAATACACCCGGAAGGAATTTTATTAAAAGAGGAATGGAGAGAAAAAAGGAAAAAGAGTGTAACTAAATCCCCTAGTTTAAGGCACTAATAATGAATTGCATATAATTTGTAAATAATTCTTGTTTAGGGTGGGTAATATATAAAATTAGAATAATTTTGGTAAATAAATTTCAAATATTGTATAGGAAGAAAAAAATCCCTTAAACACCATATCACTTTGAAGGGAGAAATTAAAAAATAGCCAGATTTACAAGTGGTCAATAAAAAATAGCCACAGTTTCAAAAGTAATCGAATTTTAGCCACTTTTCATGTAAAGATAAATCTGAATGAAAACACTGTTCAAAATTCATAAAATACTCCAGCATAATATACTGCAGTTCTAGTATAATATACTGGATTTTTAGCATAAGTATACTGGAACTCCAGTATATTATATTGCAGTTCCAACAAAGTATACTGGAACTCTAGTATATTATACTAGAGTTCCAGCAAAGTATACCGGTCCAATATAATATGCTGGACGTTCATACACAGGTGCTCGAATCTCCAGTATATTATGTTGGAACTTTCCGCGTGGAGTTCCAGCATAATATGCTGGAAGTTCATACACAGGTGCACCGAACTCCAGTATATTATGTTGGAACTTTCCGCGTGGAGTTCCAGCATAATATGCTGGAAGTTCATACACAGGTGCACCGAACTCCAGTATATTATGCTGGACCGATTTTTGTTGCAGTAAAATAGTGGCTATGTTTCAATGATTTGAAAAATACCGACTATTTTTAAATGATCATTCCGAAAACTGGCTAGCCGTGCTATTTTTACTACTTTGAAGTGGGCCTTTTTCCTACTTCCTAGTAAAGAACCCCTATGAATTTTTGAAGCCAAATAAAAAAATTCTTTATTTTATTTTTATTAGCCTTTTCACTAAAGACTTTGACCACACATATGTGGTGTAAGTGGACCAAACACTACACGGGAAAAATAAATAAGCAGTAACTTGCCAAATCCTAAGGTTCTCTCACCTTCTTTTAATCTTAGTCGTCGCAAGTATTGAGTTTAAGAGATCCAAACTTTCTTTTTTCTTGCTCATATTTCTTTAGGGTTTTATAAAGAGAGAAGACTAATTTCTCTTTTTCCTCTTTGTCATTTCGCCGCCATTTACAACTATTGTAAGTGAAGTGAAACCTTTATTTCTTCTTCATTTCTTCGTTGTGGCCATGAAACACCAAGTTCCATTTTTATTATATATTCAGAGAGAACAGAAGCCATGGCCTCTCACGACCTCTCTTTTTCTTTCACAAAAAAATTTCGTCCATAAGTACGTGGCAGTGACCACAAGCAGCGGAGGCAAAATCTCAAGTGCAATGAGAACGGGTTGACTGGAAAAAAATTATAACATGAGAAACTGTCACGACCCAATTCCCCCACCGACTGGGTCTCGTGACGGCACCTAGTCTAAACGATTAGGTAAGCCTATACCTTAAGCGAAATTTAGATAAAACAGGTAAAATAACTGTAAGCGAAAGAAATCATAATAAAGTCGACGCCGCATGGCATAAACAGTTACTATACCCAGAACTCGGAATATCACCATACATCACAAGCTACTCTACTGCTCAATATACACAACTGGAAAAGAGAAGACTGTATAGTTTCATCTACAAGTACTACGACTTCAAGATAAGAAGGGGACTCGGAATCTGCGGATGCTGCAGGTTATACCTCGAGTCTCCTGATACTACTGCTGCTGACTAGCTGGGATACCGCGTGCTAGGACCTGAATCTGCACATGGGAAAAGCATGCGCAGAAGGGCGTGGGTACTCCACATTTGGTACCCAGTAAGTGCCAAGCCTAACCCCAGTCAAGTAGTGACGAGGTCAGGTTGAGGCTCTACTGAGGTTGCAGTTCAAAATAAGACAGATATAGTTAACAACTAAGTAGACAGTAATAATTAACGACAATTCAAAGTAAGGATCAGAAGAAAGAGTAATGAATCTCCTGTTCGGCACAACATATAACTTAGGTGATAATCGTGCAATGCAATACAAGGGAAAAGCTCCTGGATCTCGGTCCATAGTCCCAATTTAAATATGCAATGCAGTACATCGGGAAAGCTCCCGGATCTCGGTCCGTAGTCCCAATTTAAATATGCAATGCAAGAACATATATATATATATATATATGTTCTTGCATTGCATATTTAAATTGGGACTACGGACCGAGATCCGGGAGCTTTCCC
>ML245921.1:56942-168836 GCA_005239495.1 Nicotiana undulata | reverse complement strand
TAGTAACGAGAGAAAAATCAAGTAAAATCAGTGGTTATGATAAAATATTAAATTGTTGTTCAGCTCAATCAAGGGCAGTAATAATAGAATTGAAATTTAGGCAGGTTATAGAAAAAAAGGAACTATGGAATTTCCGTGAAACTCTTTCAAATCGGAGGTCAAATACCCAATCAAAACCCCAAAATTCATTCTAGGAAGTTTCTTCCATTTTGTCCAATTTCAACTCAAAAATCTCGAATTAAGGGTGGAATTTAAGATTAGAATCATGGAAATTAACCTATGATGGTTAGAAATCACTTACCTTTAACACCCAGGTGAAAATCCTCTCAAGAATCGTCTCCCCCGAGCTCCCACAACTCAAAAATAGTAAAATTAGGCTTTGGGTCCGAAATGGGGTTTTTAATATTCTGCCCAGTCATTTGTTCTATGCATTCGTGGAGGGTCCACCGCGAACGCGAAAGGTAAAAATTTATGGCCAAGAAAATACCCTATGCGAACGCGGTGAGGGACCCGCGAACGCGGTCAACAAATCCCTAAGCCTTCGCGAACATGGTCCCATATATGCGAACGCGAAGGGTAACTGACCCCTGACCCCTGACCCCTGACCCCTGGGACCCCCGCTAGACCTATGCGAACGCGACCAATACCCGCGTCCGCGATGAAGAACCAGCCTCAACTACGCGAACGCACCCTACTGTCCGCGAATGCGAAGCTTTAAAATCCCTGAGCCCAAAATAGCCTATGCGTTCGCGGTGACCTCTACGCGAACGCATAGAAGGAAACCAGCTGTAGAAAAATCTGATGTTTTTCTTAAGTCCAAAACCACTCCGTTGAGCATCCGAAAATCATTCGAGGGCCCCGGGACCTCAACCAAACCCACCATCTAACCCAAATACCTTATTCGAACTTGGTCGATCCTTAAAAACACGCTCCATAACATCAAAATAACCAAATATGCATAGATTCAAGTTTAAGAACTTACGAATTTTCAAGAATTCACCTCCGACGCCGAACCACGTCTAAACTTGTCCAAATGACCTCAAATTTTGCACACAGGTCATAAATGACATTCCGGAACTGCTGTCGCTTTCGGAATCCCATTTCGAGTCCGATATCAAAATCTCACCTATCGGCCGAAATTGCCGAAATTCTAATTTTCGCCAATTCAAGCCTAGATCTACGTCTAACCTCAAAAACATATTTAGAACACGCTCCCAACCCCAAAATAACTCAACGGAGGTAACGGAGTCGACGAATTTCCATTCCGGATCCGTCTTCACATAGCTCCCGCTGCGATCCAATTTCTAAGGTTAAAGCTCACCTTAAAGGACTATATGTCCAAAAACACTCCAACTTTCATCACTCAACGCTCCGACTCGTTCCATTAACCTAATAAGACAAGGAAGGAACAGTTATCCGGGGATCGGGGCGCTAACTCTCCAAAACGACCGGCCAGGTCGTTACAAAAACGATTCCCCTTGATAGATTTGGAGTAAAACAACATGAACTGATCATTTTTGTTGGTTTCATTCATATAGAAAGACCGATTACCAAATTTAATAAAAATTTACAAACACTTATATTCTCAAAATCAGTGTTGAAACCTTATCACACTGATTTAAAAACTATTCTTAAAAACAATGTAGATAGAATTTATATGCATTCCAATTGCACACAATAAAAACAGAAACACATATTTGTTTTACAAAAAGGAGAGAACATATCTTTTGTTTATCCAAATCACAATGCCAGCCTAAGGCTCTGATACCAATGAAGGAACACAATAAACTAAACATATTAGATTTAGCGCGTATATTGTAAAATGAGAACTTAGTTGTTTTTAGTGAAGTGGAAGCAAGAAAACGGATGAACTGCGTCTGGGATCACTGGTCAGTGGCGGTTGTCACGTTGATACGGATCAAATGTCTATATCACAATCTAAACCTTCGTTTGGATTGAGAGAGAAAGAGAGAACACGTGAAAAATTCTGCTTTTTTTTTTGTAATGTGTACTTATATATGGAATATTAGAATTCACTAATAATCCTATTGGGCGTTAAATAACCCTTATGGATGGACCCAATTTTCCTACAAATATATATATATATATATACATCTTGCTATGCGTCATCGATCAAAATATTGTAATTGCATGTGATGCCTTTTGGTTATTTTGCTTAATCTTACTGCTTTTTTTTAATGTGTTTAGAAGGTTCGATCTTGATTTATAAAATTTATTGGCTCTATTGAATCTCTAATATTTTCTTTTTTTCTTATCTACTATTTAGGATTCGAACAAGTCCAGTGAGCATGAGGACTCTAAGGCACATGCATGGCGTAGGCGAACATCTCTCCCCGAAAATTACACTTTGAATGGGTTGGACTTATAGCTCTTGTGAATACCTTAATACTCTCCTTGCCATTTAGGCAGTTGTTCTGTGAATAAATCCAAAGGCCAAGGCATTCCCCCTTTAGCCTCTTTCTCACACCACGACTTGTGGTCAAAATATGTTGCTATCTTCTGTCATGCAGCCTGTACGATGTTTTCCTTGTATGTGCGCCTATGCGACTCTTCTCTTTAGCTTTTAGCCAATCTCTAGGCTTCACTTTGTAAATATATACAAAGCTTAATGTAACGACCCGACCGGTCGTTTTGCGTTATCGGACCCCGTTCCCCTAAATGAAACTTCCCATAGCGGCTTATTATGATTTATGACTTGCGGGAATGGGTGGTTCGGGATTCAGAACTGTTTAGAGTAGTATAGGAACACTTAGTTCCTTAAGGTTGGACTTTTTTGCCAAGTTTGACTTCGGTCAACATTTTTAGTAAACAACCTCGGAATCGAATATCGACATTTCTGGTAGATTCGTATGATGATTTCAGACTTGGGCGTATGTTCGGAATTGGTTTTGGATGACCCGAGAGTGTTTCGGCGCCCAATATCGAAATAAGAATTTTCTTAAGTTCATAGTGTGGTTTGGGATGTGTTTTTATGTTATCGAGGTCCGAACGGAATTTCGAAGCCGGGAATAGTTCCGTTATGTCATTTATGACTTTCTTGAAAATTTTGGTGTCATTCCGAGTAGTATAGGTCGGTTCGGCGCATTGAAAGCGAATTCTAGAACTTTAAGTTTAAAGTTTGATTCAATTTGGTTTTGGGGTCGAATTATTAGTTTCGTTGTTGTTTTTCACGTTCCGAAAATTTGAGCGAGTCCATATCATGAATACAGACTTGCCAGTGCCTTTGGACGGGGTCCCGAGGGGCTCGGGTGAGTTTTGGACCCCTCGGAGCTAAATTCAAAACACCAGAAAATTTCCAGGTCTGGTTTCCTTCTCCGCGTTCGCGGACGGGTGACCGCGTTCGCGAAGAAGGAATTGGGTAGGGGTGGTTAATGCCCTGTGCATTGGCACTAAGGGCCCCGCGATCGCATAGAGTCCGGCCATTTGGGCCAGCCTAGTTACCCCTTACCCTGTGCGTCCGCAGCCCACCTGCCGCGTCCGCGAAGGTCTAGCCTAGCTAGCCTCCGCGTTCGCGGGGTCCCCTTCGCGTTCGCATAGAAGGCCCATGTGGGCCTGGTCACTTAAGGCATCACGAACGCACTGCCCAGGGTGCGTTCGCATAGAGTAAACCACTGGGCAATGTATTTTTATTACGGGATTTAATTCATTTTCCTCATCTTCTTCTTCTTCCTTGGGGTGATTTTTAGCATTCAAGAGGGGCAAACAACCTAGTTATTGGAGGTAAGTAATTTCTACCATAAACTTAGTTTAATACTTAGATTCTTAGTTAAATTAACTACCTAATTAGTGAAAATCAAGGAATTGGGTAGTAACCTAGGGCTTTTGAGAATTTAGGGAATTACCCGTGAATTTGGATATGAAATCATACAAAAATCATGTATTAACGATCCTTAGGTTATGGGTGAGTGTTTCCTTCGAGAATTTTCGGAATCCGAGCGTGCGGGCTCGGGGGTGAATTTTGGGATTTCTTCAAGAATGATGAATTGACTAAATAAGTAGGAGAATTCAATGCTTTGAGTATAATTTGATATATTTACGTAACGTTTGATTAGTTTCGAGTCCTTGGGAGACGAATTCGGAGTTTCGGGCGCATTCTTGACCCGGAGAGTAGATTCGACACGAGGTGAGTCTCCTGTCTAACCTTGTAAAAGGGAATTGTCCCATAGGTGATCTAAATGCTATGTGTTAATGTTTGTGGGGGGCTACGTACGTACCAAGTGACGAGAGTCCGTACATAGCGGCTATTATTGTTATGTCCGGGTAGTTAGGCCACACCATGCCTTGTGCTCTTTTTCCTAGAAATAAATTATATGCTTATGGAATTCTTGAATTTTATGTAGTGTTGTTTCCTTGAGATTTATGGAATTGGATAATTTGAAGGAATTGTTTATGGAAAGTATTCCTTAAGGAATATTGTGTGTGCATGTGACAGCTTCGCAATTTACATTCCGCGAGCAGAGTGTTATTTCCCCCCACTCTCATGGGAGTAGGACGTACACCACGACGATATTGAAATATGCACTTATGGTTTGGGCCGTTCGACCCTCGGCAGTGCACAAATATGATTATTTTATGGCTCAGGCCTGTTAATCTTACCTTCTATGCGCATGTTAAATTGTTGATAACTTCATGGATACTCATTTGACAGATATTTGGGGGAAAATGAAGTAGTAATTGTTTATTTACTTCCATTATTTACTTGTATTTTAGTGCCTTTAATATTTGCAGCCTTACTACTTGCACATGCCTACCGTTTTCACCATATTCTGTTAAATTATATTGTTGGACCTTAGTGAGTGTCAAGTCGACCTCTCGTTACTACTTTCTTCGAGATTAGATGGGATACTCACTGGATACATATTTATTTATGTACTCATGCTACACTTCTGTACTTAATTGTACAAGTTCTGAGGCTGGTGCTTCTGGTTATCGGACCAGAGCTCGATTCTGAATATAGCTCGACCTGACTTCTCGGTGAGCTGTCCCTCCTGACAATCCTCGGCAACACCATGGAGTTTCTTTTGTTATTTCCCGTCTATTTCTTTCAGACAGTGGGACTGTATATGATATCTTTTTTATATTCTGTTAGTATGCCCGTAGGACTTGTGACACTAGTTCCTGGCACACACGTAGTAGTTATTATGGATTACGGTTTGTATATATATTGGCACACGCCTCCTTATGACTGCTTTTGGTTAAAAACTAGTTAATTACCCTTTTCGGTTAATGTTTTAAGCTTTAAAACTTGGTATAAGTTAAGATGTTTAATCAATAAGAAAGAACCCTTAGTAAATTGAGTGTTGGCTTGCCTGACCCGGCTGTTGGGATCCATCACGACTTGAGTTAGGAATTTGGGTCGTGACAACGTGGTATCAGAGCTCTAGGTTCACGTAGGTCTCACGAGTCATGGGCAGACCCAGTAGAGTTTTGCGGATCGGTACGGAGACATCTGTACTTATCTTCAGGAGGCTATCGGGTGTTAGGAATTCTCTCTTTATTCATATTCTATCGTGCAGTCGATGGTTTACTAAAACTCATTCTTCTATTCTCTCACAGATGGTGAGGACGCGCGCATCCGATGTTCTAGACCCGGGAGATGCCACTACCCCCGTCGTCTGAGGCCGTGGTAGAGGCAAGGGGAGGGCACCGAATTGAGGTATGGGGCGAGGGCGTCACCGAGCTATTCCAGTTGCACCACCACCAGAGGACCCTATCATAGAGGAGCATGACGAGGTGCCTCCAGCAGATCCTGCTCCAGTGGACTTCATGACGACGCCAGGATTCCAAGAGGTCATGGGCCGTATGATGAGATTTATGGACACTATGTCCCAGGCTGGTTTATTTCCAGCAGATCCTGCCACTTCTCAGGCGGGAGGGGGAGTCTAGACCCCTACTGCCCAGGCTGCAGGTCAGACAGCAGCATTACATCATACTCCGGGTACTGCCCGTGGGTGGGATCCAGCCTGTGGTAGCAGCACCTGAGCCTAGACCAGTTGCGAACGGCGATCCACAGAAGTTATTGGACAGATGAACCAGATTGCACCCTCCAGTCTTCGGGGGTGAGCGAGGCGAGGATACCCAGGACTTCATTGACAGGTGTAGGGACAGACTGCACAACATGAGGATACTAGAGTCCCATGGAGTGGATTTCACTACCTTTCAGTTGGAGGGAAGAGCTCGCAGGTGGTGGCAGTCCTATATTCTCAGCAGGCCAGCAGATTCTCCTTCTATTACTTGGGGCCAGTTCACACAACTATTCTTAGACAGGTATATTCCACCCTCTGAGAGGGAAGATCTGCGGTATCAGTTTGAGCAGCTGGAGCAAGGACAGATGTCAGTGACAGATTATGAGTCCAGATTTTCTGAGCGGTCACGCCATGCACTCATGATACTACCTACTGAAGCCGAGAGAGTGCATAGATTTGTGGCTGGGCTGCATCCAGGTATTAGGGCCACCATGGCCCGAGAGGTGGAGATGGGGACTCCTTATAAGCTCGTGGTGGAGATTGCTCGCAGGATCGAGGGTTATCGGTCGAGGAGCAGGGGCAGCAAGATAAGAGGGCTAGATTCTCAAGAGATTTCAGAGGTGCCCCAGCTAGGGGCAGAGGTCGGTTTGGTAGTGGTAAGCCCAGCATGCCTTGATATTCAGCACCTCCACCACCTCCCCGAGGTATTCCAGTGAGAGCTTATTTCAGTGCCATGCCAGAGCGTTCCTGCCGCCCTCCAACCATTCAGAGTTCACCCAGTGGTTATTCCAGTCATTCGAGATCCTCCAGTCCTTACTTCAGTGTTATGCCAGAGGGTTCACATCGCTCTCCGGCCATTCAGGGTTCTTCTTCGGGGTAGAAGGCCATGGTACCTAGAGGTTGCTATGAGTGTGGGTATCTAGGTCATATGCAGAGACATTGTCCCAGGCTTCGGGGCAAAGCAGTGCAGCAGGGTTATCAGCCTATGGGTCCAGCACCAGCAGTCCGGCCACCTAGAGGTGGATGACAGGTCGATATGGGTCGTCCTAGAGGTGGAGGCCAGTCAGGGGGAGGTCAGTCAGCTCCTGTTCACTTTGGTGGGGATCAGTCTTCCGGTGCTCTAGCCAGATTCTATGCTATACCGACCAGATCAGATGTAGTGGCCTCAGACAACGTGATCACAGGTATTATCTCTGTATGTGGTAGAGAGGCTTCAGTGTTATTTGATCCAGGATCCACCTATTCATATGTTTCAGCATTATTTGCTCATTTTCTGGATGTTCCTCGTGAGTCCTTGGGTTTTCCTATACATGTGTCCACTCCTGTGGGCGATTCTGTGGTTGCAAACCAGGTTTTCCTTTAGTGCCAGTTATTCGAGAATTTTCGGAATCCGAGCGGGTGGGCCAGGGGTGAATTTTGGGATTTCTTCAAGAATGATGAATTGACTAAATAAGTAGGAGAATTCCATGCTTTGAGTATAATTTGATATATTTACGTAACGTTTGATTAGTTTCGAGTCCTTGGGAGACGAATTCGGAGTTTCAGGCGCATTCTTGACCCGGGGAGTAGATTGGACACGAGGTGAGTCTCCTTTCTAACCTTGTAAGAGGGAACTGTCCCCATAGGTGATCTATATGCTATGTGTTAATGTTTGTGGGGGGCCACGTATGTACGAAGTGATGAGAGTCCGTACGTAGCGGCTATTATTGTTATGTCCGGGTAGTTAGGCCACACCATGCCTTGTGTTTTTTTTGCCTAGAAATAAATTATATGCTTCTGGAATTCATGAATTTTATGTAGTGAAATTGGATAATTTGAAGGAATTATTTATGGAAAGTATTCTTAAAGGAATATTGTGTGTGCATGTGACCGCTTCGCAATTTACATTCCCCGAGCGAAGTGTTATTTTCCCCCACTCTCATGGGAGTGGGTCGTACGCCACGACGATATTGAAAGATGCACTTATGGTTCGGGCCATTCGACCCTCGGCAGTGCACAAATATGATTATTTTATGGCTCAGGCCGATTATCCTTACCCCGTATGCGCATGCTAAATTGTTGATAAGTTCATGGATACTGATTTGGCAGATATTTGGGGGGAAATGAAGTAGTAATTGTTTATTTACTTCCAGTATTTACTTGTATTTCAGTGCCTTTAATATTTGCAGCCTTAGTACTTGCACATGCCTACCATTTTCATCATATTCTGTTAAATTATATTGTTGGACCTTAGTGAGTGTCAAGTCGACCTATTGTCACTACTTCTTCGAGATTAGACGAGATACTCATTGGGTACATATTTATTTATGTACTCATGCTACGCTTCTGTACTTAATTGTACAGGTTCTGAGGCTGGTGCTTCTGGTTATCGGATCGGAGCTCGATTCTGATTATAGATGGACCTGACTTCACGGTGAGCTGCCCCTCCTGACGATCCTCGGCAGCACCATGGAGTTTCTTTTGTTATTTCCCATCTATTTCTTTCAGACAGTGGGACTGTATATTATATCTTTTGTATATTCTGTTAGTATGCCCGTAGGACTTGTGACACTAGTTCCTGGCACACACGTAGTAGTTATTATGGATTATGGTCTGTATATATATATATTGGCACAAGCCTCCTTATGACTTCTTTTGGTTAAAAACTGGTTAATTACCCTTTTCGGTTAATGTTTTAAGCTTTAAAACTTGGTATAAGTTGAGATGTTTAATAAATAAGAAAGAACCCTTAGTAAATTGAGTGTTGGCTTGCCTGACCCCGCTGTTGGGTGCCATCACGACCTGAGTTAGTAATTTGGGTCGTGACAATAAATAAGATGTCCTTCTGGGCATCTATAGGTTTACTGAAGTTCTTCGCTCCGTACTTTGTCGAACTTACGAATGTTGTTATATCTTATTTCATTGACCTGATTATCCATCCGTATGACTTTTACTGCATCGAGGTAGGTCATATTATACCATAACTCTTACTTCGTTTTATCGTTACTAAGGTTTGCTACCAAACTCCAATTTACTTTCGTTGCTTCTCATCCTAGATGTATAAATCCAAGTCCTTTAATGCTTCCTCATTACTGTTCATCTTAAGAATGATAGCCTAATCTCATCTCATACTTTGTGACTTTTGTCCATCCGTTGTTGATTCACCTAAATATTGATCTACAATATACCACTGATAACTTGAAACTTCTTATGTAATACCTTGCGACTAGGGCTTACGTCTCATCGTGGAACATTTGAAGCGATTTTCTTTATCCACCTAGGAGTGATACGACATTATACTTCCATAATCGTATTTCTTAGCATCCCAATGTGATTTACCATACGTGGGTATTTTAATCCTGTACAATTCATGAAATCATTACTTCATTGAAGGCCTAAACGTCATCCTTCATCTATCTTAATTACACCTTCATTCTACTACCAGGGTAGCATTCCATCTCCTATAAATTCTACTAGTCTTAGACTCCTTTGAGTTCATCCAGGAAATACTGAGCTTTCAATAACTTAGAGAAACCATCATCTCTTCTTGTTTTCATGGGTTTAATCCCGAGTACTTATCCATTCCCATCACCTTCTTACTTTCCCTTTCTTATCCTTACTCATGTCCTCCTAAAATCCTGTTGCTTTACTATACTTCAACTTGAGACTTGCACATATATATTTATACTACTCGCAATCTTCCTTCTATTTTCTTGCACCATAGATTTCCTTGTATTATTCTGGAACATCAAGCGAGACATCACATCGTCTCTAACTCTTCTTTACTCTCTTAACTAGACTTCTCGATACCTAGAACCATAGGCTAGAAAATACCACTGATGACACCGCTATCATTCCTGGATACTGAATCCCAAAGCTTATAGCCCTCCATCTGAAGTGTGGACTATTCACAACCTTTTGCACTTGAGTATCTCGTACGTTGTTCACCTTTCTCCTTACTTGATTTAAAATCTCGCATCACATCTCCTATCTCTTTCATAACTTCCTTTCCACATAGGTATGATTTACATCCACAAATTGAACTTCTATTATAATACATGCACCTCTTTACACAATCTCGTGAGATCTTCATACTAACTTTGTATGAGGTTGGGACACTTCTAGTTGGCTTTACCGTAGAGCTGTTATAGAATACGGTTGTTGTACTATCTCCCTTGTACCTTTGATATTAAGAGTAATTCTGCAATATTCTCAATCACGATTTCTATAATTTTCTGGGTCCAATAGTCAGACTCCTGATTTACTTCGTTGGTGTAACTCTTTAGTTTCCTCTTCCTTCTGATCAACCTTTATGTAGGCTTAAGCCATCTTCCGATATGCGGCTCATGGTATTAGTTTATCCCTTCATGGGAGCTATGAAATATTCAGGATACAATATCCTAACAATTCAATCCTTATTCTACGGCTGCATGATTTCCAACATATATGCTGCATGGATTATACTCTGAACTCTTAAGTGCGTTCATAACGTCACTAACTTGGGATCATTGATCGAATAATTCCTTTCGTTCCTACTTATCTTTCTTTAGCGTAATCTATCACTTTTCATGGTCTTTCTGCACCCTTGTTGCGTGCATACTTAGCTTATCTTAGTTCCCACGCATACCGGAGTTTTCGTGCAATTCATATGATCTCGAATATTACTTTTAATTTTACTCCCCTTTCATTAGCCATAGTAGGTTCTACTTTCCTTTGGAGTGCTTACACTATTGTTGTGACTGTTGTTACACGACCATTTCCTCTTTAGGTCATTGTGCTTAGGTTGAAGCCTTCTTCCTTATTTCCTCAGCTAGTCTTTCATTGTAGTACTTAGGTAGAACCCTTGACTGTTGTAAAGCTGTGAGCTTATTACGGACCTTTTGATGTCCTTTTTCGCCTACAATCATCCGTAGTTGCCTACCTCCATGCCCTTGTGCTTGTAGGGTTGCTTCTGAACTAATATTTTGACTGCCTTCCTAGTGGCACTTCCTTTTATCACTGTAACACTCATACGGTACCTTTAACTATCCCTACTCCTATTTGAATATATCTCAAGTATTATAATGACATTACTGCAAGGCTAAATTCTCCATGTTGGGGTTTACTACATTTATCTTGCATGATCTGCTAATTTGTCTGTAACTTCTTGTCTAGTCATGACTAGGCTCTTCCTGAATCAACTACTAACTACTCGTCAGCCCACTCTCATATCCATATTCCGCGTAATCTTTCTTGTGTTATTTCCTTGTCTTAACTTTCCTCACGTACTGGCGCCTTATCTATTAATAACATCTCGGGCCGGAACCCTTGCTTCCTTTTTTTTTGATGTCGTGCTTACATGACGTTCTGGAATCATAGCATATCTATAACATTTGGATAAGTTCAATCTCATCCCTTTCTCATTTTTATCGCATTCGTCCTTTATCATTCCATATTCCCATCTTCAAGGGAGTATTAAGACTTGGAGCTATGACGACTTGCCTATAGATGTTTTTCATCTTCATCTTTGGCGTCCTTTCACATCATCAATGACCCTTACTCACCTTGCGGTAATCCTTCTGTACCAAGGATAACAAAATTCCTCACTCGCGATGGTGACACTTAGTGAAACTGGCACATACAGTCCCTTAAGCTTAACTTTGCTCATATTTCTTGCTTTAGGGAGGCGTCTCCTTGAATGACCATTCTCTGAATTCAACATGGATCTTCTTCTATTGTCCATTCTATTATTGCCGGAATGCGATCTGAAACTCTCATGATGCCAACTATTATCAAATCACTCAGTTCCTAATTCATGTTTAGTTTACCTTGTTCACCAGTCCATACTGATTTCTATTACTCTGGGGTCTAAATTTTCCTTCTGCTAATCATGTTAGAGTCACGACCTTATTTCTCGAAACGAGGACATGACTGTGTGGCCTATACTCTTTTGTTGTCCTAAGGCATGTCACCTCTCGTCTCTTCCTTCACTTGACTATAGATTCTATAATACTGATAATCTTCATTAACTAGGTGCCCCATACCCTTCTTCACCTTGCTTCTTTTACTTCTTGAAACTTGTATTTGTTTTCTGAATCTCTCGTTGTCTTTCACCATAAAGGTGGATAAATATTATTGCCTTAAGGTTCCTTATCAAGAGGCTTACACGCCTTAGTATACACATGATTTGTTGAATACCTCGTATTTATCCATCATAAGCATGATGCAAAAATTGAGTTCCTCTGACTCAACTCTTCCACAACCGCATTCAATCCCTTATCAACCGTCTCTCTAAATGTAGGTATCGTTGTATTACGATTAAGATAGAGTTTAGGAAATTGAGTTCTTACAATTGAGCTCTACCACACGATCTAGAGTAAGAAGAAAGAGTGACAGTCCTAAATACCCTGTAGCCTCCTACTTATAAGTGTGGTGCACGATACACCCATAAATAAGACTCTACTAGACACGACTTGTAGACACCCTAGGACAGAACTGCTCTGATACCATTTTTGTCACGCCCCGAGCCTGGCGGCGAGACCGGCACCCGGTGCCTCACCTATCCTTGTGTACCAACTTGTGGCTCAAGAATTCTGGACATATAATGTCATACTTTGGCCAGGGGCCACATTACAAGACAATTTGCGAAGCAAAGTATAAAGCTGAATAGATACTAACGCTGATTAAATGTCAACATAAACCTGGGCCCGCAAGGCCTTCATAACTACTATAACTGACAAGCCAACACAATATATGTACAAGGACTACAAGCCCAACATACTGCACTAACTGACAGAATATGTCTACAAGCCTCTATTGATAGGTGTAATGTGATCGGAACAGGGCCCCGACCAAACCATTACCTATCTACATATATACACAAGATGTACACAAAACTTCTAGACCCGGAAACTCCGAAGGACGGGGATCTTACCGATAAAGTTGAACTCGCACAACACCCTACCCGTCTGTCTTTCTGAACCCGCATGCATGAAATGCAACACCCCCAAAAAGGGACTTCAGTACAAAATAATATACCGAGTATGTAAGACAGTATACAGAAAGCTGAAACTGAACTGATAATTTGAACATATGCTTACCTGCTGATACTAACCCAATTCTCTCAATATAATAAGTAAAATAGTTGTCTGGACCTATATATATATATATATATATATATATGCAGTATACATAAAGCTTAAACTGAACTGATAATCTGAACATATGCTTACCTGCTGATACTGACTCAATTCTCTCAATATAATAAGTAAAATAGTTGTCTGGACACATATATATATATATATATATATATATATGCAGTATACATAAAGCTTAAACTGAACTGATAATCTGAACATATGCTTACCTGCTGATACTGACTCAATTCTCTCAATATAATAAGTAAAATAGTTGTCTGGCCTATAAAGCTCTCTCTCTCTCTATATATATATATAGTAGGCTCTCTCATAGGCGCTCGGCCACAATAGGCTCGGTATATAACTTACCATCTGATCAGAGGTTGCCCAATAGGGGCCTGCCCATCGATTATAGCTCGATGGTAATGAAAATACTGTAATATTGTATGTATAAACTCTCTGCTCTCTTGACTAGAAAAAGGAAGTACTTAAACGAATATGAAGTCCCGATAAAGAGAATATTATAACTTACAAAACTAGAAAAATACACGTAAATTTCGGGATATGAATTATTCTTTATGCTTCGTTATCAAACTCGTGTAATTACGAGACCATGCCAAAATGAAAGAAGGGCTTATCCTTAACATACCTGGAGTAGGGAAAACTCCGTATGATGTTCTTAGAAAAGGTTGTACCGTACTCCCATTAGAATCGCAAAATCACGTTGCTATTACGCAGTATAATTTAAGATAAAACAATTTACTGAAGCAAAATCACGTAGATCTAATCGTTGTAAAGAATTCATATGAATTCCATACGTTAGGAATCCTTGAATTCTTATCAGATGCAAGTTTTGTAACTTACATTCTTAAGAATAAATAAGATTCTTACATTTCTAAGACTTATTGTGGATTTTCTTTATTAAATGAATGACAAGTCTCATATCTTTAATGTTGCCACATACTATAATGACTTAAAGAGTCATCATGGGATTTTGAGGGGTGCTGCCGAGAATGCCTCCTCACTTATCCAATTATCCACCTTTTTCCTTAATCAATTCATTCATTCTCCCACCAGTTCAGTAATGAACCAATTACCTATATAATTAAGAATTATTTAAAATTACGTAAAAGTACTACTTATTTTTGATACACTTTATACAACTTACTATTATAACTATATGGTACCTTGTATGGTACTAGTTCATAAATACCAGGTATTTTAGCTCGGCTAGTATTTTATCCCAACATGTCAAACTTTGACGAAAATTCACTTTCTTTGATTTGCTTACCTCTCACCTTTACGAATTTCCTCATCACTTGTTTGAAATAGCATAATGCTTATAATCTCAAAAATAATCTTATTCCCGAACTTACGTCGGTTAACTTACGACGAAACTTCAATGTCCGAAACGCGGGATGTAACATCTATACCACCATAACCCTTTCGGGATCCATCTACAGATAACAGGCCCTAATACTCGAATGCCCCCAAAATAAAATCAATTACGGTGGCCGTCAAGCCTCGCACGTACTGCCACAAATCAGATATATAACTTGACACGCTGAAGGAACTGATCATTGCCACCATTATGCCAATTCAACCATTGCTAACCAATCCGACCTCTTCTAATATACTCTGGACTTGCCTTAGGAATGATAATAGCTCCATTCAAAACATAACGAACCCAAATTCACACGTATCCTGAGTGACCTTATTTCACGAGATCACGTTGTCTCAAAACCCATGAACCATCTTATGTCCTCCTTAAGCGCACAATAGCATTGCCAACCAGTACACCCATTCTGATAATTCCTTTATGAATCCGAAGTCATTTTATGCCATTCCTCTCATGTTACACCACAAACCGAAGATAACACAAAACACTCCAAGCCCCTTTTATAATCTGCTGCAAAAGTTCGATGCTCAAGCATACTACAGACTCGAAATCCTCAAGCACCCCACTTTTAACTTTTGAATCCAATAGGATTGTTGTTGAGAGTCACCCATTCTAACTTGGTCCCGAACATAATTAACTCCAAGGCTCTGCTAGCACATGATCACCCTCTCACAGAAGCACCCGGCTGAAATCATTTTTCTTGTAGCTCACCTCTACAGGGAGCATAAGTCCTGAGTCTTCCCAAAGCCCGAACATAAATCGATAAAGCCAATTATAGCGCACAATACTCAAATCCTTTGCTCAATTACCATTGATGTTCTCTTTCCTTGGTCGTAATACCCTATCAATATGCCGATAACCAGAAATCTCACTAGCTGAACCATACGATCCAATTGTAACCGGTGGGGGTCTCCCACTTAGCTTGAAGATACCATTGCATAACTTCGGAACCCACCAAGATCCCTTATCCCCCATTGACATGATTGTGCACAATCAATACACCAAATTTCTCTAAACCTTTATGTTAAACACTTCATGAACACTCTGAATCACTAGCCACATGTGTATTGGTAAAAAAGAGTCTCACACGTAAGTCGACTTTTGACGACTCAGCCATCTATGTGGACACAGGAAAACGCGACGGCTGGATGTGATTCTTTGAAGAGGTACAAAACAAAGAGGCACAATTCAATAAACCCTCAAGCTCATCAGCCACGGGGAACTCGCTCTAATCAAAGACAAGGAAGAGACACGGTCAGAATGAATCCAAACAGAAACGGACAAATTCAGGAATCCTCAATAAATAGCCCAGATGTTATGTAACCTTCATCTAACAGTTACGATTACCCTTTGTAACGCCTCATTAATATAATAATTAGTCATTAATGAGCGATTATTGCAAGAATCAAACGTTATATTAAGAAACCTACTATATAAAGGAAGGAGATATCACTTGTAAGATCATCTGAACTTCGAATACAATCTACTTTGCTTTTCTATATTTCTGCAATATTGTCTATTATTCGCTTTTCTTTATTTAGTACTATTTCCTTGATTATTAGAAACCCGTGTTCATCCTAAAAATAGCTTTGGTCAAAGGATCTAATTCTTTGGTTAAACAAATTGGTTCCGTTACCGGGAATCTGATAATCTTAATTTACTTTCCAATCAATATCCTTTAAACTATGTCAAACTCCAACGACAACAACAACAACCAACAAAGGAGCGGAACCCCAGTTCCATCACCTCAAGGAACCCCTCGTGTTTCAAGGGAACCGTACCCAGAAAGATCTGACAACAACCACAATCATAATGAGCAGATGGTAGAACAAGATCGAATAAAGCAAATGATTGCAGACTTTGTGGGACAAGCTTTGCAAGAATTTTCAAGGAGATAACCAGCAACACCTCTTGCATCAGTGACACCACCTCCAAACAATACGGTCACCGGAGAAAATCCCCAGTCTGGATTGGTAAATTCGGCAAGGGGCGACACCCCGAACGAATCTCTTGAAGCAAGACCAGGTATGACTATTAACTGTGAATTACAAAATTTACTGCTAACCATGCAGAAACAGATGAAGGAACAAATCGATCATATCGAGCAAATTCCTGGAGTACCGCCTATTATCAAAGGCATTGATGTTGATAGGTATTCTCAACAACCTTGGAAGCCAAGTGCATCACCCTTGCCTATACTCAAGAAGTTTAAAATGCCTGACGTTCCCAAATATGATGGAACAACTGACCCACGTGATCATGTGACTGCTTTCACTACTGGATTAAAAGGCAATGACTTAACAAAACAAGAGATTGAATCATTCCTTGTCAAAAGATTTGGGGAAACACTCACCAAAGGAGCCCTAACCTGGTATTCTCTTCTCCCCAAAAAGTTTATTGACTCTTTTGTCGAGCTTGCAAATTCATTTATAAAAGCACACTCTGGTGCGAAAAAAGTTGAGAAATGAATGGAAGACATATTCAAAATAAAGCAAGGAGACACGGAACTACTCCATGAATTTGTAGATTGGTTCCAACGAGAAAGAATGCAATTACCCTAGGTGCCTGATAATTGGGAAGCCATGGCATTTGCAAGCAACCTAAATGATAAAAGCTCGGAAGCCACGAGACGACTTAAGGAAAGTCTAAGAGAATTCTCCGCTACAACATGGAACGATGTATATAACATGTATAGTACTAAACTCAGAATAGAAGATGATATCATTGCTCGTTCAAGAGATGAAGATCATTGCAGATCCAGACGTCTAGAATCAGAAAGAAGATCATGTAAAAACAGGTACGACCCTTAATTAGGACCCTCGGGACGTGATACTCGTCTCAGGTTCGAAAACACTAGGTCAGACTATAGACCACCAGGAAGAGACGTAAGCTCATCCTCATCTAGATCCAGAAAAGATCGAGATGAACGACCTAGAGGTAATGCCCGAATTGGGGATCATACCTTTAGTTTAAGTACTACTGATCTTGTCTCAATATTGAGGAATATGGGGGACAAGGTTAAGTGTCCCAAATAGATGCGATCGAATCCAAATAAAAGGAACCCCGATCACTGGTGTGAATTCCATAACGATCATGGGCACAGAATTGCAGATTGCAGATTTTTACAAGGTGAAATAGAACATTTATTGAAACAAGGCTATTTAACAGAATTGTTTAGTGATAAAGGTAAACAAGCATATATGAAGAACATGCAGGAACCCCCAAATCCTCCTTCTCCAAATTGAACCGTCAACGTGATACATGGAGGAGAGGAAGTAAACAGAATAGTTTTCCAATTAGCATCAAAGGTCACAATTACCCACAGAATTGGGTTCGAGAAGATTCAACTGAAGATGAAATAACCTTTGACGATGCAGATTTTGGTGGACTAATGCTTCCCCATAATGATGCCATGGTAATATTCTTACTCATTCATGACCCTAACGTTAAAAGAGTGCTAATTGATCCAGGTAGTTCAGTCAATATCATCTTGTTAAGAGCCGTGGAAGAAATGCTAATGGAAAATCAGGTGATCCGAAAGGCACGAGCCATATCAGGGTTTGATAACTCTACGATGATAACTAAAAGAGAGATTGAACTTAGCATTTACGCTGAGGGAGTGGTTAAAAACACTAAATTCCAAGTCATTGATACTGACATGGCTTATAATGTTATTATGGGAAGGCCTTGGATCCATGACATGAAAGCAATACCATCCACCCTACACTAGGTAATCAAATTTTCCTCAAAATGGGGAATCAGATAAATTAGAGGTGATCAACTGACCTCCATAAATATAAATTCCGTGGCACTTTATAACTAAAAAGGAACGAAAGAACCAGAAGATAGAGAAATCTTTCAAACAAATGTCTCTGGCCAATCGGGTATGGAAAAAACTACTAACCAAATAGGTACGAAAGAAGTAAATATTCAAAAAGGTACGGAAAGAGACACCTGTGTGAAGGAGGATTCAATCATCATGGAAGATGCGCCAAACCAATAGATGTGGACTCTAGACCGGATGTCATTCATGAACCGGAAGAAGATGAACACGTCAAAATAACTACGGAAAAGCTCGAAGCTATTCCATTGTTTGAACAAAAACCTGAATGGAAGGTGTATGTAGGCACGAGGCCGAGTCCTGATCGAAAAGGTACGTTAATTGACTATTTAAAGGCTAATGCAGATTGTTTTACGTGGTCCCATTCAGATATGACAGGTATTCCACTATAGGTGATGACTCACAAATTAAATGAAAATTCATCCTTCGTACCTGTTAAACAGAAAAAAAGAAAGCAAGGACCATTCAAGAACCAAGTGATAGACGAAGAAGTTCAAAAACTCTTGAAAATTGGTTTAATACGGGAGGTAAAGTACCCTAACTGGTTAGCTAACACTATGGTGGTACCTAAAAACAATGGCAAATGGAGGGTATGTGTAGATTATACTGATTTAAATAAATCATGCCCCAAAGATTCATTCCCATTGCCACATATAGATCAAATGATTGATGCAACTACAGGTCATGAGTTATTAAGCTTTTTAGATGCATATTCTGGTTATAATCAGATTAAAATGGATCCCTCAGATGAGGAAAAAACTTCCTTCATTACGAATAGGGGGACTTACTGTTATAATGTTATGCCTTTTGGTTTGAAAAATGCTGGAGCCACCTATCAAAGGTTAGTGACTAAAATGTTCCAAGAACATCTAGGAAAAACGATGGAAGTTTATATTGATGATATGTTGGTAAAATCAACACAAGCGGAAGACCATTTCCAGCATCTCTCTACTACTTTCGATATTTTACGCAGCTATAATATGAAGTTAAATCTAGAAAAATGCGCTTTTGGAGTAAAATCAGGTAAATTTTTGGGTTTCCTTGTATCAAACAGAGGAATAGAGGTAAATCCCGCTCAAATTAAAGCTATAGAAGAAATACCTGATATTTTGACAAATAAAAAAGAAGTTCAAAGACTAACTGGGAGAATAGCAGCTTTGGGAAGATTTATTTCTAAATCTTCCGAAAAACGTTTTAAATTCTTTTCAGTTCTTAAAAAGCAAAATCAATTCGAATGGAATGAAGAATGTCAACAAGCCCTCAAGAGTCTGAAGATTTATCTATCAAAACCACCGCTGCTGTCAAAGCCAAAAGAAGGGGAAAGATTGTACATCTACATGACTGTTTCAGAAATTGTTGTAAGTGCAGTACTGGTAAGAGAAGAAAAAGGTAAGCAATCACCTATCTATTATGTAAGTAAAACTTTGCTAGATGCTGAAACTAGATATCCACATCTAGAGAAGTTAGCCTTGGCTTTAGTAATGGCATCCAGAAAATTACGTCCTTATTTTCAATGTCATCCAATCACTGTCGTGACTTCATATCCTTTAAGGAATATCTTACATAAGCAAGAACTGTCAGGAAGGTTAGCCAAATGGGCCATAAAATTAAGTGAGCATGGAATAATATATCAGCCTAGAACATCAATTAAGTCTCAAATATTAGCTGATTTTGTTGCTGACTTTAGCAACAATATTATCCCTGAGGTAGAAAAAGAGTTACAACTCTTTAACGGAGTTAATCCAGGTCTATGGACCCTATTTACGATGGCTCTTCCAATATAAAAGGTGCCAGTCTAGGCATAGTCTTAATATCACCCACAAGTGAAAAGACACAGCAAGCTATTAAATGTTATCATATAACTAACAATGAAGCAGAGTACGAGGTTGTCATTGCAGGCCTAGAACTGGCAAGAGAACTATTAATTGAGCAAATCGTAATCAATAGTGATTCCCAATTGGTGGTAAATCAAATGCAGGGGACTAACATCGCTCGAGAAACTCGGATGCAACAATATCTAGAAAAGGCACGAGAACTTGTAAGACAATTCAAAACATGGAAGTTAATACATATACCTAGAGAGGAAAATGCAGAAGCAGACGCATTAGCAAATCTCGTAGCAGTTACAGAATTAACAAATAAAGACAACACAATTGTCGTCTATCTCTTCCATTCAGTAATCGACCAAGTCAGAAACGAGGTAACTTTCAACAATTTAACTTGGGATTGGAGAAACGAAATTCTCAATTTTTTGCAGAATGGTACCGTACCTGAAGATAAGAAAGCAGCCCAAGCACTTCGCCGCAAAGCAACACGATACTGTCTCATTCGCAATTCATTGTATCGCAAAATGTTCGGAGGACCCCTAGCTAAATGCCTCGAACCTAGTCAAACGGAGTTCGTGATAAGAGAAGTCCATGAAGGACACTGTGGAAATCATTCAGGAGCAAGATCCTTGGTAAAAACCCTAATCAAAACCGGGTATTATTGTCCTAAGATGGAAGAGGATGCCGAACACTTCGTATCCAAATGCGATAGGTGCCAGAGGTTCACCAATAATATGCATAGACCAGCAGAACTGTTGCATCCAATCATATCACCATGGCCCTTCATTAAATGGGGAATGGATATAGTGGGACCTCTTCCCCCAGCCAAAGGACAGGTGCGATTTCTGCTCGTACTTACCGATTATTTCACAAAATGGGTAGAAGCAGAAGCATCAAACAGGTGCGGGAAAAGGAAGTTAAAAACTTCTTATGGAGAAACATAATATGCCGTTTTGGGATACCGAAGGAGATCGTGTGTGATAATGGCCCACAATTTATAGGTTCTCAAATCACAGAATTCTTTGAAAGCTGGCAAATTAAACAGATTACCTCGACGCCATATCATCCCGTGGCTAATGGACAAGATGAGTCAACGAATAAAATCATCATCAACAATATAAAGAAGCGGTTAGATAAAGCTAAAGGGAATTGGACTGATGAATTACCAGCGGTATTATGGGATACAGAACAACATAAAAAACGGCTACGGGAGAAACACCCTTCGCACTTGTTTATGGCTCAGAAACATTAATACCCGTGGAAATCGGCGAACCAAGCATAAGGGTTATAACAGCTACGGAAGAAATAAATGATGATGAACTAAAAACTAATCTAGACCTGCTCGAACCACGAAGGGAAGCAACATTAATACAGATGGCAGCTCAAAAGCAAATCATAGAGCGATACTACAACCGTAAAGCTCATCTCAGATACTTCAAGATAGGGGACTTCGTACTTAAAAAGGTCTTTCAATCAACAAAAGAGGCAGGTGCAGGAAAGCTAAGTCCAAATTGGGAAGGACCCTATAAAGTCCGAGGCATAGATGGGAAGGGCGCCTATGAGTTGGAAGCCATGGACGGTAGAGTTCTACCAACAAGCTGGAACGCCATCCACTTGGAGAAGTACTACTTCTAAGGAAAAGAAGTATCCCCGGTCAGGTATCACACGTTCGATATTATTTTGAACATTCAAAATTTTGCTAACTTTTTTAGATGATAGGCATAAAGCTAACCCATCACCAAATGATGTTATTAGACCTGCAAAGACGCGAGGAAATAACACAATTCCCGGTCTAGGGTTACACTTTCTGATGGACATTTTAAAAGGGTTAAGCAGTCATCATCTAAAAAACTATATACCTTCGAGTCTTGCACGTTTTTCCTTTTCAGGGAAAGGACCATAAAGAAGGATTAATCAAGTGCTCGAGATTTCATTCTTCAAAGCTCAAACACTTGGGGGACTATACAATATGGAAGGCTAAGACGAAGCAAAGAAGACTATTGAAAGTCAAAGGTCGAGCCTGAAGATCCGCTTACTCAGCAAGTCAAGTAATATGAGCAAAATCGAAAGAACTGAAGACTCCGGCATAAGACTCCAGTATAAAGCCTGAAATTCAAAAACCTTCGAACCATGTTCAGGTTAAAAGGCAAAGTATTAGCTACGAGGAAGAAATGTACATATTTATACTTATTCAAAACTGTTGTAACAAAAACAGTTAGGGGTAAAAGATCATCATCAGTGTACTCATTCAAAAACTGTTATGATTAAAAACAGTTACGAAATCTTTGTACTCATATAGAAAATTATTATCAAATAAAATAGTTACGGATAAAAGATCAAAATCCTTGTATTTGTTCAGAAAGCTGTTATCAAATAAAATAGTTACGGATAAGAAAGCATTTCCCTCATACTTATTAGAAAACTGTTTCCAACAAAAACAGTTGCGGGTAAAAACCCCAATTTTTATAAAAACTGTTACTAATGAAAAACAGTTGCTTCCTTGTATTAACTCGAAAAAACTGTTACTGTCACGACCCACATCTCGATTCAGGTCGCGATGGCGCCCAACGACGAGGTTAGGCCAGCCAATATAGAAACACTAAGTGTTACCATTCCCCGTTACGCAAATTTCATCTTTTAACCAAATTTTTAAACAGATATAAACATGATAATGGCGGTGATGTGAAATAAAACTACAAGTGCGGAAAATCAACCAACAGGCATGTCGCATAACATATGTACAACCAACAACCCAAAATATACACCACGTGTGTGCCAGGAACCAGTATCACGAGTGCCACGGGAAACTACTGAATATACGATGACTACTATATATACAGGGTCTCAGTCTGAATGAAATGGGTAGTGAATATAACAAAAGAATTCCAGGGGGCTACTAGGAAGTCACCGGGAAAGCAGCTCACCGTGAAGTATGACCACGCTATCAATATCTAGCACCAGCCTGATAATCAGACGTACCAGCCTTCGGACCTGTAACGTCAAGTACAGAAAAGAAAAGAAAGTGCAGCATGAGTACATATTAAATAAATATGTACCCAGTGAGTATCCCGCCTAAACTCGAAGAAGTAGTGATGAGAGGTCGACTCGATACTCACTAAGGTCCAGCAGTAATAACATAGGATAGGATATAATGAAATACGGTAGGCATGTCAGGGAAATAAGCAACAAGTATATATATAAAAAGCGGAAATCCAAACAATTTCTGAACTAAACAACATAGCACTTTCAAGGGTAAGACCACTGAACGAACAATAGTCACAAATTCTTAAATCTGCCGTGGCGTACGGCCTACTCCCACAAGGTACCTTCTAAACTTGCCGTGGCGTACGACCCGATCCCATATACTTCACAATTTCTCAACACTACCGTGGCGTACGTCCCGATCCCATATATTTATCACCTTTACTTTTCAACATTGCCGTGGCGTACGGTCTGATCCCATATGTATTAAATTACTTTCAACACTGTCGTGGCGTACGACCCGATCCCATATATATTCCATTACTTTTCCACTATGCCGTGGCGTACGACCCGATCCCATATAGACATAATCACTCTCAAACCTGCCGTGGCGTACGGCCTGATCCCAATATTTACAATACTTACTTTCCATAACAAATTCCTTGCTATTCAACAATTTTTCCATAAAGCCTCAGGAATAACACGATGCAAAACATAGTTTCATAATACATATGGCGTCACAATAAATCATATGAAGCATTACAAGGAAAACATATCAGGCATTACGAGAAAAGCATATAAGGCATTACGAGAAAAAACATATAAGGCATTACGAGAAAAACATATAAGGCATTACGAGAAAAGCATATAAGGCATTACAAGAAAGCATGCACGACATGATGTGGGCCTAACTACCCGGACATAATAATAATAGCCGCTACGTACGGACTCTCGTCACTTGGCGCGTACGTAGCCCCCAAACAATTTACACATAGCATATACATCACCTAGGGGGCAATTCCCTCTTACAAGGTTAGAAAGGAGACTCACCTCGTGTCGAATCTACCCCTCAGACCACAATTGCGCCCGAAACTTCCGAACTCTACACCCGAGGACTCGCAACTAGCCAAAAGGTATACAATAACATCAATGCATGCACAATGTGATAAATTATCTTAGCTATTCAATAAAGTCGCCATTCTTGAAGAATTTCCAAATTCCAACCCCGGTCCCGCATGATCAAATTCCGAAAATTCTCGAAGGGATCACTCACCCATAGACTAAGGATCATTAATGTGTGATTTCTACTTAAATTCATGGCCTAAAACGGAAAATCACAAAATCCTCAAGAACCCTAAAATTACTACCTAATTCTCTATTTTTTAGATGATTTAGTAGTGAATTTAACTAGGAATTAATGTTAAGGCTAGAAGATTATGGGGTTTAACTTACCTCTTTCAGTGGGTGGTCGTGGGAGGTGTTGCCCAAACTTGGATGCTCTCTAATGGAGGTTGATGGTGGGTAAAATGAAGAAAACCCGTAATTTGGACATTTAAAAGGCGCTGGCAACAGTGATTTCCGCACCTGCGACCTTGAGACCCCAGGTGCGGTCCCGCACTTGCGAGAAAATCACCGCCCCTGCGGAAAAAGGGTCTGGGACCCTGGCATCGCACCTGCGGAGAAGGAGTCCGCACCAGCGGTCCCGCTCATGCGGAAGAAAGGGCCGCGCCTGCGATGGGGGTCTCACCTGCGAAGGCTGGACCGCAGGTGCGCACTCGCACCTGCGACTGAGAGACCGCAAGTGCGGTCACACCAGAAGCAGCCACACCAGCAGTGAATTTTGCTGGTTTTTGGCCCCGTGCAGGGTCCGGGAAGCACCTGGGCCCACCCGAGCCCCCGTCCAAATATACCGACAAGCTGTATTCAGGATACGGACTCGCTCGAACTCCCGAGACATGGAAAACAACAACGAAACTCAAAATTCAACCCCAAAACCAAATTGAACCAACTTAAGAACTTAAGAAATTCTAGAATTCACTTCAATGCGCCGAACCGGCCTAAACTACTCGGAATGACTTCAAATTTTACAGACAAGTTATAAATGACATAACAGAACTATTCCCGGTTGTGGAATTTTATTCGGACCTCGGGAACATAAAATCACCTTTCAAGCCAAATTTCAAATTCTTTAAAAATCCTCAAAACTTCATTAACTCCATTTTCCTCATTTTGATCCGAAACCAATCAAATCGAGTCTGTTTCTTACCAAATTTCACAGATAACTTAAATAACACATATTGAACTTGTTCCGGGCTCCGAAATCATAATACAGGCCCGGCAGTACAAGTTTCACATCAAGGTTCATGTTCATAAGCCTTTAATATTTTCATACAAAAAATTTCTTTAAAAATTCATTTCTCGGACTTGGGTCCTCGGAATTCGATTCCGGGCATACGCCCAAGTTTTATATTTTCCTACGGACCTTCCGAGATCGTCGGGTCACAGATCCGGGTCCGTTTACCAAAAATGTTGACCAAAGTCAACTTTATTCAATTAATTATCATAAATTAAACTCTTAATCAAGTTTTCACATAAAGGCTTCTCGGCTACGCGCCCGGGCTGCGCACGCACATAGAGGTGAGATTAACGGAGGCTTTCGGAGCCTTGGAACATAGTCAAAATTAGAAGATGACCCCTTTTTGGGTCATCACAGTTACCTATGAAAAACAGTTACGAAATACAAGTGTATATCAAATCTGTTAAATAAAAACAGTTGCAACATGAGTGTTAGACGATAATCGTAAACACATGTAAAATGTCGTGGAAGTTCAAACAAAAAACTTCCCTTAGAAGCATTTCTAAACATGTGAAAAATTCTTATCACTCTATTTCATTACTTTGAAGTTGAGACGTCTTCTTCATTAAACATCAATCAAAAAGGGGCCTATCTCATAAATAACGCCTATCATAAACAAAGGCTTATATTTTATACAAACACCGTACCTACTAAAAAAAGGTTTGAGTGATTTTAGCATTTTCATGTGAAAGTTTAGAGGATTTTAGCATTTTCATGCGAAATAGAGGTAAAACTAAAAACCTCAAAAAGCAAGACATGCATAAGACTTAAGAGTAAAACAGAAGCTCGAAACAAAAAAGTCATAATTTGCATCCATATAAAAAATAGCGGCTAAGTAAGAACTAAGTACTAACTAGTATTTAGCCGCATATAATAATTACATTTTTTGTGCCCCTAAGTTGTCAGTTGGGGACTTTAAAGATCCAAATTTACCCCCGATGGAGCTGGGGGTAACCACCAATCCAATAAAAAAAGAAGAAGGGAGAACCAATACTTTAATCTTCTTGTGGAGGAGGGATAACTTCTTCACTTATAGGAGGAACGAGAACAACTTGGGGCAAAGAGACACGAGCGACAGAGTTTCACCATCAGATGGAGAAAGATTAAGACCTTGTTGAGTCTTCTCCATAGCCTCTTTGGTTTTAGCTATTGTAGTGCTGAGGTCGAAACCTTCTTGACTCATTTTCGTCAATGTATTAAGGCGAGAATTCATGTACGCCCAGTTTACATCAACAACAACCGCTTCTTCAAGATCGCTATAGTCTTTTGCCCAAACTTGAAGCTCAGCCTTTAACCCATCCTTCTCCGCTTCAGCAGCTTCGTGGGCAGCCTTCAAAGGTACGATCGGCTCCTCCGAAATTTGGACCCTATCTAATGCATTACACAGTTCTTCTTGGGTCCGGGAGAGTGATTGTACGAGCTCTCCAGAATATTACTCCTTCTGTCCTAACAAATCCTTCAAGTTCCTGATCTCCTCCGAGGCTTGAGACAGTTGTTTGGCAAATGAGGATTCCAGGAGGCACTTGTCCTTATCAGCCTGGTTTGAAGAAGCCTTCTCCACCGCCAGTTCCGTTGCCGTAATCCTCAGTTGTCTTTTCAAGGTATTCCTCTCTTCCTCTAAGGTGTCCATATCAATTCTTAAGCTATCATACTGTGCCTTTAGATTACCAAAATCAGCCCGCAATTCTCTTATCTCCTGATCTGAATTCGAGATCCTCTTCATAAGCTCTATACCAATAAGATTGATCTACAAGAAAAAAATCAATTAGATATGGTAAACTATTTAGAAAAATTCATATGCAGAAGAAAAATGAATTACGCCATACCTTCAAGGAGGTATGCACCATTTCATTGGCCCATGTAAGAGCTGTGTGGATGGCTAGCTTAGTTTTCTCCGTGGGACCTATCAAAGGTTTAAGCCACACCTCAGGCTCGCCCGTTTTCTTGAAAAGACTTCCCTCAGCTGGAACCTCTATCATCACCCTCCGCATCTTCCTGCTGGAAGACCCTACTTCCCTAATGGAAGGCACGAAAGCGGGCACAGATGAGACAGCAACAGGCACAGAGGGTTGGGGAACTGCAGAAGTCACAGGCAAAATAGTAGACACGGAAGATTGAAGAGTTGAGGAAACCGCAGGTGAAGACACGACAGAGACCGTAATAGCTAAAGGAGCGGAAGAAACATGAGGATCCAATGAAACATCTTCTCTTAAAGATTCAGGAAAAACGGTAGCTAAAGGAACATCATCAGAAGTAAGATCAAAACCTTCATGGAACAAGTACTCAACAGAATCATGAATAGGGGACTGTGAAATATTTTCAGAGGTTGACGGTCTAACTGCAGACACGAGAGGCAAAGTCATGGGTGTAGACTCGTCGTCCAAAACCACCCGCCTTCTCCGTGACCTGTGCACCAAAGCACCCCCCCTTTTCTTCTTCTTCTTCTTCTTCTTCTTCTTCTTCTTCTTCTTCTTCAGAACGGGACTCACCAACCTTCCTCTTCGAGGAAGACGAACTAACGATAATATCTTGGGCCTGGGCCAGAGACATCTTTGGAACAGACGAAGTAGACACCCTACGGGCAAAAAACCCTATCAAAAAAGGGAAGATTAAGCGAGAATAAAAGAAGGCTCGAGTAAGAAAAGAAGTAAAAAACTTCACTTACCGTGGGTCTTTACTTGCCAACCGTACTTCCCAGCGAAGTACTTCCAAGATCTTTCTTCTAATGAAGCGACAGACAATAATTTTTCTACCCAGTCACGGATACCGGAGACATTCTCAACAGTACCCATGATTGCTAAAAAAGAAGAAATAGATACGATGTTAGTGAAACATCTCAAGTAAAATAAAAGAAAAACAAATGCGAACTAAAAATGTACTTACGTGCACGATTCCACTTCTCAGGGAAGGGAAGATTCTCTTCCCCCACTAAACCAGCAGTGGGAACAACGACATACCGGAGGTACCAACCTCTGTCCTTGTCGTCATCAGGGGTTACCAACATTCTCTTACTTCGAGCAGCCAGAGTAAAAGCCCCTTGACGAAAGAGGACATGAGAGTAAAGATGAATAATCTGGTTGAATGTAAAAGGAACCGAGGCTAAAGAAGCTAAACTCCTAAGACACGCGACCACTCTCCACACAAGCGGACCAACTTGTCCCAAACAATTATTGAAGAAACGACAAAATTCAATTATGACTGGGTCAATGGGAGGTCTAAACCCTAGTGTAAAAGGATATGTATAAACAAAAGAATAACCCGTCTTATGAGACGTTATTCTTTGATTACCGTTCAGAACATAAACAGGGAAATCAGACCTCCAAGAACGCTGCCTACGAACCAGGGAGACATGGCCCTCAGTTTAAGGGTTGGATACCTCTCAACACTGTCTAAAGAAGAAGATTGGTCTACAAGAACTGGGTTTTCTCTAGTAAAGACAAATTCTACAAGAATAATTTCATCAACTTTGGGTTCATGAAGATGATCATGTTTACCTCTGGATGAAGAACGAGAAGAACTAGCCCTAGGAGAAACTAAAGACCTAGCGGAAGGAGGAGAAATTATCTTATAGGAAGAAGAACCTCTGCAAGGAGTGGATCCTAAACTCCTTAATCTACCGCCCCTCCTACTCCTAGTTGGAGGAGAAGAAAGTGCTAAGTTTTTCACATCTATTATTCTTTTGGGCTGATTTGATGAAGACATATTTACAAAGGCAATGGAAAATTCTTTACAAATAAAGGAGACAAGTTATAAAATGTTTCGTGGAAGTGAAGAAAGGAAGAAGGGTATTTACACTTGAAGACAACCGTCAAAAATGGGAAAAATAATGATGAAAAGTCATAATTAAAGGTGTCACTTCGGGACTGATGCAGCCGCAAAAAGCCCTAAAAGGTGCCGAGTAAATGCAAAACCAATCCGAGAAGGACACGTGGTATGAGAATTAAATGGAAGTGACAAACGACGCCTATGTTCATAAAAAGAAACAATGTTTTGAGGCAAAGCGGCGGCAAAATATTCCCTCCATAAATGAATATCCACTTACCAAATATTAATCGATAAATATATGGTAAGTGGGGGGGACTATCTGTATTGGTAAAAAAGAGTCTCACACGTAAGCTGACTCTTGACGACTCATCCATCTATGTGGACACAGGAAAACGCGACAGCTGGGTGTGATTCTTTGAAGAGGTACGAAACAAAGAGGAACGATTCAATAAACTCTCAAGCTCATCAACCACGGGGAACTCATTCTAATCAAAGACAAGGAAGTGACACAGTCAGAGTGAATCCAAACAGAGTTACGGACAAATTCAGGAATCCCAATAAATAGCTCAGACGTTATGTAACCTTAGTATAACAGTTACAATTACCCTTTGTAACGCCTCATTAATATACTAATTAGTAATTAATGAGCGATTATTACAAGAATCAAACGTTATATTAAGAAACCTCCTATATAAAGGAAGGAGATATCACTTGTAAGATCATCTGAACTTCGAATACAATCTACTTTGCTTTTCTATATTTCTGCAATGTTGTCTATTATTCGCTTTTCTTTATTTAGTACTATTTCCTTGATTATTAGTAACCCGTGTTCATCCTAAAAATAGCTTTGGTCAAAGGATCTAATTCTTTGGTTAAACAACATGCACACATTTGACCTCTTACCGGATATACAATGGAATCCTTCGTAGAAGCTCCGTCAACACCACGCAACCTCCAACCTCCTCACATGAGATAACCCACTTGTGGAAACTCCATGCCGATATCATCCAACGATGTTGTACCGGGTACAATTACTACGAAATCAGTAACCCATCCTGAGCCCGTGCTCATTCAACAGTTGTACAAGTTCGTTCACTCCCCGTTGACATTAACTAAAGGTGCGACAATACATTCCAATCCAAAGTCATGTTGTAGCCTTCTTCATAGCAAGCAACTCCGCTATGTCGTATTCCACCTTCCGCCGAATAATAGCCAATATTCCAAATTAAATTTGCAGACCTAGTCACAGTCCACCATGAATTCTGAATCACTCTAAACTTTTCCCAAGGCGTGTAGTCATCCTTCCACATAACCCATATGCTACTCTGTGATTCTCCCACTTTGGTCGAACCCTCTCCCTTAAGTGTCTACTCGACTTTTGTTTCTCACACTTAGCCTTCTAGAATTTTATCCACTGCAAGACACCCTTTACATGTCCTTCCTCATGCTTCGCTGCGCAATTATTGCCTTAAGTCAAGATCTATCTCTGTAGCACTTGAACTAATATATTGCTACCAACTTTAAACCTTTTTGAAGATCATCTTCCTCGAGCCGTTAACATTAGAAATACCCATTTGATTCTAAAATTGCTACACTCTTCTACCTCTGACGACTGCTTCACTGGCACCATGTCACACTACTCTATCCCAAAGACAATTGATGAAGACCATAACGCCGACGAACTTAACACATTCAATTGAGGGCGACGACACCACATTACTGCTGAAATTCCATCATGCTTGAAAATACCAAGTTTCGTTACTCCGTCAGTGCAAACTTGAACATTCATAGTTTGATTGCCCTTCTTTCGCCGGAAATAAAATACTGAATCTCTGAATCATGCACTGAGTACCTCTTTCCATGTCATAAATAATAATATTTTTACAATGATTTCAATACAGTACAACCCATAGTCGCCCCAAAACCCGGTGTCACAAGTATATGAGCATTTACTAAGAAGTAAAATAAAATACAATGACTGTCCAGAATACAAAATTTGGGCAGGAAAGAAAATACAAGAACTCCGAAGGAGGCTCTGCTGGTAGTGGATCGTCTCATAAGATGACGCTCACCTAAGTCTCCGCATGCGTACACGCCTCTGTTATTACAAGGCCTCTAATCATAGATGCACCTGCACAAAATGTGCAACAAGTGTAGTATGAGTACGTAAATCAATGCGTAACCAGTAAGTATCCCGTCTAACCTCAAAGAGGTAGTGACGAGGGGCCGACTTTGACACTTACTAAGGGACAACTATATGATAATTTGAAATTATAATTAAACATGATATACAACCATAAGAACCAAAACAAGAAATAACTGAACAAGACTTCAACATGTTTAAGAGCGTAAATTACTTCCTTCTTTTAAAAAATATAATCACACACAAATACCACCGAGGACGTTCGGCCAGATCCAACATAAATGTAAATTGTGCACTGCCAAGGGTCGAACAACACGAACCATAGATGCATTTATTACCTCGCTCGCGAATCATACATGTGACACAGTCAAATATAAACTTAAAGAATTACCCCGCTCACGGATCATACATGCGACACAGTTACACATAGGTTTCTTAAGTTATTATAGAATTCTTCCATTCATTCAAAATACGAAGTTACAGTGGAAACCTTTAAGATCCCAATTTTTATAACAATTTTAACTCCTTTCAAAACAAATTAGTGAGCACACTCAATCCCCCTACTTCTCACGGAAAACAATAAACATAAATTGGTAACAATATCAACAAGGCATGTTGTAAGCCTAAAAATACCCGGACATTGGCATAGTTAGTAGCTACGTATGGACTCTCGTCGACTCGTACGTACATATCCCCCACATATAGAAGCACATAATAATTTAGTTCACCTGTGAGGTTTAATTCCCTCTTACAAGGTTAGAAAGGAGACTTACCTCGCTCCGAAATTTCATAACCAGCTCCCAAGCCATTCCAACAGCTTGAACCGATTCCCAACACTCCAAAACTAGTCAATGAATGTGAAAACCAATGAAAATATACTCTAACACTCATAAAAATTCAATTGACAACAATTTCCAACTCCGTTCGAATGGCCGATAAAATGACCCTCCGGTCCACGTGCCCGGATTCCAGAAATTTTCGAAGATAACTTTACCCATAACCTCACCAACTCAAGTATATAATTTATTCCCAATTCCATATCCAAATTCGTGGTAAAATTCCAAACTTACCAAATTCTAGGTTTTCTACCAAAACCGCACAATTTTTACAAATTTCCATGTTTAAATCCTTATACTAACCATGTATTTAAATTGTAATAAGTGGGAATCACTTACCTTGTGATGATTTATGAAAATCTCCCCTTGAAGCCTTCTAAAATCGCCCATACCAAATGAAAATGGGAGAAAAATGGGCCAAATCCCGATCTTAAAAAATTCTGCCCAGTCGACTTTCCACACCTGAGGAAAATCCATCGCAGGTAGGGTTACCTCCAAGCCAGAAAAATACGCTTCTGCGATCGATCACGCACTTATGCGCAATTTCACTTGTGGATTCCTTTCCGCTTCTACGATCAAGCTCCCCCTCACACGTTCCGCTTATGCGGACCTTCCTTTGCACCTGCGGGCTCATAGATGCGGAACATCCTCGCACCTACGACCATCCCAACTCCGTCCAAATGTCGCTTCTGCGACCTCATTGACGCACCTGTGGCCCTTTTCATGTAGGTGAGATTGCACCAGACACCTGCTTTTTCAGCTCTTTCTCAAATTCCAAATTTGATCCGTTAACCACCCAGAATCCACTTGAGGTCCCCGGGACCCCGTCCAATCACACTCACTAGTTCCAAAACATAACACGGACCTGCTCAAGCCTTCAAATCACATCAAACAACGCCGAAATCATAAATTATACCCCAATTCAAGCCTTATGACCTTTAGAGCTTTAAACTTCTACATTCAATGTCGAAACCCATCAAATCACGTCTGATTGATTTCACATTTTGCACACATGTCACATTTATATTACAAACCTACTCCAACTTCCGGAATCGAAATCTGAACCAGATATCAAAAAGTCCACTTTCGGTCAAACTTCTCAAGACCTTCAAATTCTAACTTCCGCCAAATGACTCCAATAACTAAAATTAACTATGAAACAAAAATAATTAACAATTGATCACTGAAAGACAAGAGTTGAGAATCACCGAAATATCAATCAGAAAAATAAGGACCGTGACAAGATAAGAGATAACTATTTGGGATCCAACTCTAGTTCAATTCACTTTAATGTTCTAATGATTCTCACGAATCCACTCTATGATTATTTCAAACGTATATTCAAGACTCTTCTTTAGATTAAACCTTAACTTTACCAGGTAAACTAATATAAGCACTGTGAAAATATGCAAGCGTGTGTTAATGGATTAGTTTTCAGGAAAACATCTTTCGAATACTCTCCTAACTTGATTTAATCAACAATTCAACAAGCTCTTTTAGATTATTTAAGAGAATCACTGAATTAAACCAAATAAAATAATGCAAGATAATCACCAAAATATTCCTCGTTCGATTAAATAAACTTGTGAATAAAGTTGCAAACAATTCAATGCTCCATAAACGAATTCAAGCAAAGAACATCAGTCTAACGTTACAATTCAAACTCTCGTATTTAATTGATGGAAAGATGATGAAATCTTGTGTCTTGTAGCCTCCAATGCTCTCAAAAAGCTTCCAAGGTCGAAAGTCCCTTAAAATGTATTTTTGGTGTATTTATACAAACTAGGAGCGGACCTGGACAAAACTACCCTTTCCAAGTCGGAACAGAAAAAACACATTACGAATTTTGTAAAGACATGGCGCAGGGTGCGCCCCACTGTCACGACCCAATATTACCTCCATGAGAGGTTGCGACCGCACCTAGTCTCTACGATTAGGTAAGCCTAACAGCTTCAGAAAAATAATGAAATTGAAAACATAAATCTAAACCACTAACAGCAACAACAGTGAAATAATTAATAGAGATGTCGCTCGACATATACAATAACAACTCTCAAAATACATACAGAATTTTCCCAGAACCCAGAACATCATAAGTCACAATATTCTAAGAATTTACTATATGTTTATACATCGGTATTTAGAAGTAGGAGAGAAAGAACGACACAAGGGATAGAGGGGGACTCCTAGGTCTGCGGACGCGGTAGATGTACCTTGAAGTCTCCGCATCATCAGCATGTGCACGACTAGTAACGAGACGAGAATGATGTACCTAGTGTTGATACCCAATTTTTCCTCAAATTATTTTAAAATTTTCATATATACCTTCGAAATCAGTTTTTATAACAATTGATATCTTTCCATAGTTTTCCATAGTTTTCCATAGTTTTATCAATTTATTTCTAATTTATCTAGTACTTTTAAATTGCATTGCAAATAATTTCAAAACATTTCTTGGTTCAATATATCATTTTGATCCTATTAATATTTAATTATTTCACAAATCAACTAATTTGGCATTATTTGGCTATAATTGCAATAACTTTGCAATTATAGCCTAATTATACATTTTATGCTATTTTAATTCAATAATCAATCATTTTATATTTTAATACTAGTCAATCACTTTAATTTCATTTACTAAGCATCAATTTCATTTTTTATAATTATTAACCATTTCTATTAAATATTTATCTATTTTAAGTGGGTATTTAACTAATAGTCACCTTTAATTCCAATTTTAGCCTAGTTTTACCCGGACCCCAACCCAATTAATCAGCCCAAAACATTAGGCCCAGTCTCTAAAGCCTACCCTACCCAATCCCCATTTCAATCTAAGCCGCTGATTATTTCAAATCAACGGCCCAGATTAACCCTTACCATTAATAACACCCTAATGACTACCCCCTCTCATTCATTCCCCGCTTCATCGTGTCTCTATCTCCCTCTCTCTCTATCTCTGGTTCTATCTAGAACCTTCTCACCTTCCGATGAGCTCTGTTCATCTTCTCCGGCCACCTCTCTCACCGGAAATCATGACCTCTCACCACTCCTAGCCTATGTCTCACCCCACGCCGGCTTGACACTACCCTGAGATACTCAAGTGAATTTGGAGCGGTTCAACTCCCACCTAAGGACTTTCATTCCATTTTCCGGCCATCTCCGGCCGTTCGAGTAAGATCTATCACTTTCTGACTAAAACCGGTAATATTTTGGGATTTTCTTATCTTTTTTGGGTTCTTGTTGAAACCCTAACTCTTAAAACTTTATGACTCTTTTAGATATATGATAGATCTGTGTATATTTTGAGCTATTTCGTTGTTTTTCTCAAAGATTATCTGATTTTCTCTAAAATGACTTTTCGTTTTCAAACTAGGGTTTCATGACCCCTTCTGAAACGATTTTCCTATGATTTTTTAGTGTCAACCTAGGATTTCTACTTTGTTTTAGCGATTTATTTAAGTTTCTCTCTCTTATCTGAGTTGTTATGTTGAAACCCCTAATTTTAAGTCCTAAACCCTATGTTCCTGATTTTGTCTTTGATAATATGTTTGCATATGTGCTTGCGTCTCATGAGCTTTATGATTCTCTGATATTTTACCCTATGTTGTTCATCTATGTCTCTGATTTTTCTTTATTTTCCTCTTACATCAATGTTTACTCTGTAATTCATGTGAATCCCTAATTTGGTATGATTTCATTACTAGGGTTCTTGACTTCTTTCCTATTGCCTGTTTAATTTGTGTTAATTTCCGTTAATTGATGTTATCCCTATCCGAATCCCTGATTTCTTGGGATTAGTGTCCTTCACTAATCTCTTATGGTAATATATTACTGATTTTCAACCTTTGAATTATTTCCTTGTCTTATTTTGGTCGACTATGCTGTCACATGGACTCTTATGTTATTTCCTTAATTGAAATATTCTGAATCTAGTCTCAATTGCATGTCCCATACTTGTATTGTGCTAAATTATTTTCTTATATGTTATATGCAGTCACCTATGGTATCTTTCCTTAGTTGTTGTCTGCATATTACCGTTTGAACTTAACTCCTTCAATTAAGGGATACCTATGCTGATTTTATACTGATTGATACACAATCCCTTAATTAATGGTTAACTTTTATTCCTACCTTATTTGCTACATGTTTTCAAAACTATATATACATTACTTCTCATTAGCATAACACGAACTCATCTGGTTCAATAACTCTCTCGCCCACAACTAAAACTTTCTACTCTTTGTTCTCTCTTCTGTGCTACTTGTTATTACTCCGAGTTAGCCGACTACAAGCCAAGGCTAACTATTGTGCATCTCATATTTCCTACTTTGAGTTTACTCTCTTCTTCACTTCACTAGTATGTCCTAATTCAAATTTCAGTTCTCAAATCAACATGTTTCTATTACTGTTGCAATTCATTGTGTTTCTGATATCCTTCTATTTACTATTTTGTTGTTCAACATGTAATTAAAACCTTTACTTCATCTAGTATGTTAAGCTATGATTTATGAACTTAAAACCTGTTTCAATGTATTTTACTCTGCTCCTATGTTTGTACATTAGTCTGATTAGGTCATACTCTACTGCCTTAAGCTGTTTGATACTATTATGTTTAGGCTAATCCCATACCATGTTGTATCCCAATTCCCTGAACCCCTTAGGAACTTCTGATTGTGTACCTATGCATACCTCTTCCCACTACATGCTTGCCCTCACATGTTCTATACTTGTCCCTCAAATCCCATTACCCCTGTTTGTGGTTGTTGGACTGTTCTTTGTTTTTGTATGATGATGAACTTGTTTTTGTCTTGAGATTGGTGTTTCTGTTCTTTTCAAACTGTTTCATTGGTTAAACTTTCTGTTATAAAACTCATTTCAATTAAGTCTCTTTTCAAAACTGTTTTCTTACTCAAAGTTTTCAAAACTATGTCAAGCACTCTCACTTTATTCTTAGACTACTTAAGTTCTGCACCCTTTGTGTGAGCACTGCTTTGGGACCCCTGAGCTCTCTCTGAACTTTGACACACTAAGGCTGGCCCTTCCACACTGCACTTACTCTACTATGGCTATAAAATCTGGGTGTGAGCACTGCTCGGGATTCCTTGAGGTCCTTAGGGAACTCTGACACACCCAGATTATGAGAAAGGCTGTTAAATATCTTGTCATTGAAGACATGGAAATCTGGGCCTATACTGTAGGCTCCCTATAGTTAACTTCTTATTTTTCCTATTTCAGTTATGTGATTCATACCCAATGGTCTGTAATAATTATTTGTAAACAAACTCTGGGGTTGGATAGTGAAAATGGGAGTGTAATATGTATGTTGTAGTATAATCAAGGGTATAAATCATGCTCATAGGTCTACTTTTCTTCTGTGCGCAATAGCATCCATGATTAGGTATAATACATGCCAAGCATGCCATACATTAGATACCATGTTCCCTAGGATGCATATGTACTGTTTTTCAGCATCTCCTCATCATTTAGAACTCCTGTCTCTAAGGAAAACAATAACATTAACATGAACTGTCACCATGTGATTCTGCCTATTCTGAAACTCATCTAGAAATCCTGTCCTAGGATAAATAATGTTAACATAAGATGTAATCATGTCTCATTATGCTACAACCATGCTACGCACTTAGAAATCTTGTTTCTAGGTAAACAACATTAAAATAAACTTTCACTCCTGCCTATTCTGAAACTGTGCATAATTTGGTGTGCATTTAGAAATCTTGTTTTAAGCTATTCTGCATGTTTCTGCCTTAGATATCATGTTCTAGGATCACACTCGCCTAATTATGCTTAGTCTAATTACTAAGTACGAAACAGTTCACTTCGCTCTAACAAATGGTAATTAATTTCTGTATATTCTGCCACACTTAAAACTACATGCTCTTAGGTATAACAACCTAAACCTGTTGACAATTCTGAACAACTGTTACGTATTATCCCACGCTTAGGCAAGCCTTAGGTAATCAATTGAAAAAATAAAACTGGAATTGTTCTCTTGTGATTATTATTTAACTGACAACATGTTTAAAACCAGTAGGCAAAACTTATTTGGACTTCCTCTCTGAGTTATGCAATAAATTTGTTTATCTATTGTTATCACTTAGATGCCATGCTTAGGATCTGAATTAAATCCCAGACCTTAATTGTGTTTGAGTCATGCTGATTAGTTGAATTATCTGTGGAGGTATTTGAGCCCATTTCCTGATTATATGTTACCCCCTATCTGCAGTCCTATTTGTCTTCATATTTCGCCTTAGAATTTTACCTTTAAAACCTAAGGGTCTTCCTAGAACCCCCCCCCCCCTTTATAGGATAGAAGTCCTAAATTCCTCCGGGACTAATAGAAAGGGACGGGTAACAGCATGCAATAGAGGTCGTGACCAACACTCGCTTTAGTTACCTCACAGGGTGGGAAAGGGTAGATATGGATATGAAGACCGGTGCATTAATACCACGTGTAGCCCCTCTTTGAGGGGTGTCATACCGGGTATTGCATTGATGTGATCCATATTACAAACAAAGCTAGGATACTCTTACTTGATATACATGCTCAAACTATAATTCTTTTCAAAATCTATCTCTCTATCAATTGTTTTCAAACCTATGTGTACTTAGACTAAAATCCCTTATTATTTGAACCATATTTGTTTATTTGCTAATTGTACAAAATTCACAAAAGCTATTTGGCCGGGAACCACACTTGTGGATCCTGAGGGGTGCCTAACACCTTCCCCTAAGGATAATTTCGAGCCCTTACCCTGTCTCTGGTTATCAAATGTAGTAGTAAATGAACCCTTGATAGGTGCCCTAACGCACCTAAAAATTGTTAGGTGGAGACTCTTCAAATATGCAAACCCCTTTGTCCCAACCAATGTCAAAACCCTTTTAAACCAGGCCCCGAAAGGAGTGCTTCTGGGGAAAAAGGGGGCGCGACAGCATGGCGACTCTGCTGGGGATTTTAGGCTTTTACCATTTCAAATTGCTTTGTGAATTTGTACCTCTTCCTTATGTGCAATTATTTATTTATTTCATTAAGTATTTAAAGTAAATGACATATATTTCTCGTTTCCTTCCTTTGTAACCGCTTTAATTTATAAACTGTTGTATTTACTGCTTTCATAACGTGCAAATACGCGACTACATGTTTACTGTTTATTGCATTATTCATTGAGCCAACATTCATACTCCACTCGTCCCAAACAAAATCCTATAGCAACACTTGATGAGTGGTTGCGCCCTTCCTATATCATTACCCCCTAAATTTGAAAAGGCTTATTTGCGGTAAAACTAGTCGATCAGCGGTGCAATCCACGGTTCTGTGCCTTTCCCCCTTGAGTTGTCCGCTCAAGGGTACCGGTATAAAACCCCATAGAAACCTTATTTTATTAAACGGTTGCATGCGTCATGGTCAAACCTAGCCAGTCTAATGTGTTGTCCATACAATAGTCTTTAAGATAGCCTTGTCCAAAAGTCCACTGGGTTTCCATAAACCCAAATGAACATCATCACGTTCTATGCATTTATTTGGAGAATTAAATGCTTCATGCTAATCATTGATGTTAAATCGTCGAGTCTGGTGGAGGTCAGGGCCTAACCTTGTTTGCCTTGCAGAAATATGAGGCACGAAGTCCCCATATTCGGCATGGTCACCAACATCCACCCAAAATTGCTGAGTTGGTGGGAAGATCTGCACTCTAGTGACAAAACGCTCATCAAGAAATATCTGGGTAATCAGTCGTCCCTCCTGGACATCCAGCCTAATAACATGAGCTGAAGGGACCGAAGGTGGACATCTAGCCAGAGCATACCTATTGCTGGGACTTCGTGAGCTGGGGAATCTGTTCGAGGGAGCCAAGAATGCCAAGTCTGGGGAAGGTCCTTCTGGGACCAAATAGATAGGAATTTCTTTTCTTTTCACTTTATTGATGCAATAAGGCCAATGGTCATTAGTGACTTTATTTCTTGTTTATTTAGTGTCGTTTTGGGATTCGTCTATTTTTATCAATGAAATGAAGCATTTAGCATTTTAAGTTCTCCAAATCAATTTGTCGCTAGGCCTACCTCAGGCACAAAGAGGTTCCCAACTTAGGACGCGCTTTACATTCCCGCACTATGTGTTTAAATATTGCAATACTTTTCATAATCCGCACTAACTTGGTTACCTTTTGTTTTGTTTTGTTTTTCTTTCTTTTATTATTCCCCTCCCCAAAGGTTAGTTCATACACTCTGGCATCATCGTCCTATCTCACAAGATCCAGGGGCCCTCCACCCACTCCTCCTCTTAGTCCTCCCAATGGCAAAGGCAAGAAGAAAATGAAAGATTTAAACAACATCGGAGAACACAACTGAACGGGTAGAGGACACTGATGGCCAAGGTATTCGGGTTCCAAATGAAACTATGTCGCAACTTGAACAAAAGTTGTTAAAATTCCAAGAAGAGCTTGATCAGGTTCGAAATCTGGCAAACCTTTCATTCTCCCTCAGCGTCCCATATGTCAACCTCCCCAACATTTAGAATCCTACACCTTCTCAAAATATCCCAAAACAACAAAATCATCCCACAACTCATCATCACGCCACTCCACCAAAGAACCAAACCCTCCCAACACAATGTAACACCTGCCATACTCCGAAGAATACTTCATTACTCACCCTAGAACCGCTGAATTCCACAAACGACCATTTCTACACCCACGCACCAGGCCACAATAATAATCCTATTTACGTGGAGACCATGCCACACTCCACTCAACCTATCTCAATCACACCTAAATCTGATGGAAAGGATCTGCTTATCAGGAACTTGGTAGAGGAACTTAAGAGGCTGACCAGCCGGGTTCAAGGCGTCGAGGGGAGCAAAGGAATCGAGGGGCTAAACTATGAGGACCTCTGCATACAGCCCAATGTCGAACTACCCAAGGGGTAAAAACCTCCTAAGTTCAAAATGTTTGATGGTACAGTTGATCCAAGAGTTCATCTAAGGACCTATTGCGATAAGCTGGTTGGAGTAGGGAAAGATGAAAGGATCCGCATGAAGCTGTTCATGAGGAGCTTGAAGGGAGATGCAGTGTCTTGGTACATCAGCCAAGATCCCAAGAAGTGGTCGAACTGGGTAAACATAGCATCTGACTTCATGGATAGATTCAGGTTTAATACGGAGAACGCACCGGATGTGTTCTACATTCAGAATTTGAAAAAGAAGCCCACAGAAACATTTCGCGAGTATGCTACTCGCTGGAGGTCTGAAGCTTCTAAGGTCAGGCCCGCTTTAGACGAAGAACAAATGAAAACGTTCTTTGTCCGGGCTTAGGACCCGCAATACTATGAGAGATTGATGGTGATTGAGAACCACAAGTTCTCCGACATTATCAAACTGGGTGAAAGGATCGAATAAGGTATTAAAAGTGGTATGGTCACAGTTTTTGAACCCTTGCAAGCTACGAATAAAGTTTTACAGTCCGGTGGTGTGTCCAAGAAAAGGGACGTGGGAGACATGATGGTTGCACAGAGAACCAAGTCTCCCCTCAAATACCAAACTTACCCTACACTTCCACTCACATATCAGCCAACCCCAAATTACCAAGCACCTTCACCCTCATACCAAGCTCCACCACCAACTTATCAATCATCTCCGCCACCCACATATCAACCTACTTCACCCAGATACTCCCAACCCGCTCTCGTTTACCACAATTATAATTCGCAACCATCCCATTATCAATCACCCCCACATGCCAAAACATCCCTAGACCTCGACCTAATTTTGATCGCAGACCTTCAATATAATATACCGCCATCGCTGAACCTATTGACCAGCTGTATGAAAAGCTAAAGGCTGTTGGTTATGTCACACCCATCCCTGCTGCAACCCCTAAAAATCCTACCCAGTGGGTTAACCCAAACAAGCTGTGTGCATACCACTCCGGCATGAAAGGACACACCATCGATGAATGCTGCTCTTTGAAGGACAAGATACAGTCCTTGATTGATAACAAGATCATTGTGGCAAAGGAATCAGCTCCAAACCTCCGCAACAACCTCCTTCCAGACCATAAAGGTGGAGGCATCCACATGATTGAAATCGAAGAAGATTGGGATCCCGAGGGGTCAATCAGGTTGATCGTAGAAGGCGATAAACCAAAGAAACTGGCAGTTACTCTCAACCCGATCATCGTCCAAATTCATCCATCTAGAGATAGTGAGGCGGCTACATCCATACCTTTTGAGTTTGAAGAAACACCACCTACAAAGGTACCCGCACCAATTGAGGTCAAATTCATACCGCCGGCAAATGTGCCCGCACCATTCGAAGTTGTAGTTTTGCCTAAAGCATATGTTTCGTTCGAAATAAGGGTAGCCACACCAATTACAGTGGCGATATCGATCACAGCACCCTTCTATACCAACGTTGTACCATGGGATTATGTAGCCAAAACAAGGAGGAAGGGTAAAATCCAGATTGAAGAAGCTACTGCGGCACAGGGTATGACAAGGACTGGTAGAGTCTATACGCCTGAACATCTAGCGGAAACAAGCAAGCATGCTTCTAATCGACCGCCCATTATCGAGAAAAGTCTGGATGACCTTTGGAGGAAAGTACATGCTAAGGAGTATTCGGTCATCGACCAGTTGAACAAGACGCCAGCATATATATCCATTCTTTCCTTGTTGCAAAATTCAGAGGCGCACAGAAATATCTTGTTGAAGGTGCTGAATGAAGCGTATGCCAAATAATATAACCAGTGAGGAAATGGCCAATATGGTAGGCCAAGTGTTAGAGAGCCACAAAATTACCTTCCATGAGGACGAGCTGCCACCTGAAGGGTTGGGTCACAACAAAGCACAGCATATCACTGTGCAATGCGAAGACTATTTCATCACCAGAATTCTGATCGACGGAGGATCCAGTCTCAACATTTGTCCATTGATAACGCTCAAGAAATTGGGCAAAGGGTTGCATGAGATAAAGGATGGAGCGATACATGTGAAAGCTTTTGATGGCTCTCAAAGGTCCACTATCGGCGAGATTAGCTTGTGCTTGTAGATGGGGCCAACTTGGTTCGAAGTTGACTTCCAAGTAATAGATGTACCAGCATCCTATAACTTGCTATTAAGACGACCATGGATACATGCTGCTAGGGCCGTAGCATCAACGCTGCATCAGGCGGTGAAGTTTTAATGGAACGACCAAGAAGTGATTATTCATGGAAATGTAAGCAATCCTATTTACAATCGCCAGGCTATTCCGGTGATCGAAGGCAGAAGGAAGCTGGGTGGAGAAACTTACCACCATATCAAACGAGTCAATGTTATAGATAAAGACAAATGGTGGGATAGCAAAATCGAGAGTATACTGAGCTGGAGTGGGTACGAGCCTAGTAAAGGGCTCGACAGGAACCTCCAAGGAATCTTCAAACCTATAAAGATCAAGAAACATGGCACCACTTTTGGTCTGGGGTACGAGTACACCTGGGAAGAATTCAATAGCTGGTTGATAACTAGGGATTTTACCCTGTTTACACTCTATCTTGCTTATGTTTTGGCTGCAATTATACACAAAATAGTCCTAAAGGCTTACGTATTGTGCCTGTTGCAGGGTTTAGCCAAAAAGGATGACAAATAGTCAAAGACCTGCTCAAAAAAGAGTGAAACTTGCACAAGTACCAAGAAAAACCAAAAGCAAAGTTCAATTGACCACCGCGGACCGCGGTCCACTTTATGCGGTCCGCAGTGGTAAGGTTCAGACAGATCTGTCTCAAGGAAAATACCATCGCGGACCGCGGTGGTGAGATTTATAGAACCAGATTTTGAAGGCCAAGACCAACACGGACCGTGGTCCATTTTACGCGGTCCGCGGTCAAAAGATTCAGAGACCCAAGCATTTAAAGTCTAGAAGACTACCGCGGACCGCGTTGAAGCCACTGTGGCCGCGGTCCATTTTTACGCGGACGGCGGTGGACAAGTTCAGAGCCCAGATTTGTGAAGCCAAATAGCCTCACCGCGGTCGCGGTCCATTTTGCGCGGTCCGCGGTGACCCCGCAGGGGAATCTTTTTCCGAAAATTTTGTCTAAGTATAAATAGCTTCTTTTGTTATTTTTTAGGTTAAGCTTTGTATCATACATATTTTGGGAGCTCGTGGGCGTTTTTCTACAGCAAATTTTTGTAAATTTAGCTAGTTTTTAACATTGACTCCTTTAGTTTTATTTTATAATTCCATTACATGGGTTTTTCTTCATCTAATTCTTTGATTTCTTCATTGATTATGAGTAGCTAAACCCATTATCTAGGGTTGTGGCTCAACCCTAATGTGGGTAATTAATGGGTTATCAAAGTTAGGGCTTAGATATTTATGGGTGATGGATATTTGGGTTGATTTGTAGTTTTATTGTTAAAATTAGTGGTTGCAAACACGAATTGGTGTTCAATTGACTTGGATCCTTCTTGAGAAAGAGTACTTGAGTCTAGCAAATCAACCCAACAAGGAATTGGGACGAAATCATGAGAATTGATAGTCCCAATTAATGGGTTAAACCTCGAGAGAGTAAAACCGTACTTGAGCCTAAATTGCTTGTGCAAATTTGATACCCAATTGACCTTGAGAAAGGCAATTAGGGCAATACCACTCAAACTACCGAGAGGTATATAGTGGGTAACGTTGGGCATTGATTATATCATAATTCCCCGAACAACATCTTTTCTTTAGAAATTAGAACCCGCTGATTACCCCTAGGTAAAAGTCATAACCCTAGTGCCTTTATCTAATTAGAAGACAACCCAAAAAGACAATAGTTAGCTTCATTGCAATTATAGTAGCCTAAATCATAGTTATAATATAAAACCCAAAATTATGAGAAGTGCAATCAACAACACGAAACACTATTAGATTACGTAGAAACTCGACTCCAAATCATAACTCTCTGAGGAATCGATCCCGACCTTTCGGGTAAAAGCTGCACCGACCCTCATCTTCTTACTCTAATAGTAATGTGGGTGATAGACGATAACTTTTTGGCGCCGTTTCCAGGGAGTTATACGGTGTTGATTATCTACGTGAATAGTAGTGTTAAGTGTTATTCTTTCCTTCTATTTTTAACGTTTTTGTTGAATCTATTCAGGTGCAAATGGCGGATCCCTTAGGAAACGTTATTGCAGGGGAGGAGGTATTTGATAACCAAGAGGATGAAATCAACCAAGTACCACCTCAAAGAAGGGGCCGACATTCCAATATTCAAGAGGACATTCCAGACCCTCCCCCGCCACCAGCTTCCAGAGCCGCCCCTCGGGTCCTTCCCAACGAGGGGTATGCTAGTGCCATTGTCCCACCGAGAATTCGGGCAGGAAATTTCCAAATTACCAATGTGATGCTGACACTCTTAGAGCAGCGGGGTTATTTCACCGGAGCCGCACATCAAAATGCTTACAAACATCTTAAGGGCTTCGTGGATACCTGCTGGGGTAGTAAACAAACGAATGTCTCGAAGGATGCATTGGGACTTCGGTTATTCCCCTTCTCTCTTCGAGGGAAGGCTCTTTATTGGCTCGAGCGGCTTCCCAACCACTCAATATCTACTTGGGATGAGCTCGCAGACAAGTTTATTGCTAATTTTTTCTCCCCAAGTCATATGGCAGCGCTCAGAGTTGAAATCTTGGCCTTTAAGCAAATACCCAACGAGCCTTTGCATGAGATATGGGAGAGATACCGGACCATGGTTAAGGAATGTCCAAACAATGACATGACTGAAGCCATGATCGAACAGACTTTCTACCGAGGGATTAACACTGTCAATCAATGTGTGGTCAATCAGTTGGCCGGTGGAAACTTCATGAAAAAATTAACTTACCCTGAGGCATGTGAGGTATTAGATAAGATGGCTGACACATTGTCGGCTTGGCAAAGTAGAGCAAACGTACCTCAGGGTGAGTCCGGTGTCAATACTCTTCATAAAGAGCTCCAAGAACAGGGGCAAGCAATTGCCGAGCTCACGACCACTATGAACAAACTTGCAAAGGCCCAGCTTCAACAATTTCAAAGGCCACATCAAGTAAATGCCATGGAGGGAGTGAACCAAAGAAGACCTTGGGGAAATCCTAAGCAAAGCAACAATGATCAAAGTGACCAAGGACCGAGTAAGTATAGTGAAGAAGAACCATATGATGATCAAGAAGAGGATGTTATGTATTCCAATAACTACCAAAGTCAAGGGAACAATCAAAGCAACAATCAAAATTGGAGCAACCAAGGCAATAATCAAAGTTGGGGTAATCAAAGACAAAGAAATTGGAGCAATAACAATAATTCACGAAATTGGGGGAACAACAATAACCAACAATTGGGGAACAACAATGATAATAATTGGAGCGGAGGAAATAACAACAACAATTGGGGTGGTAATGGTAACCGGGGGTCAGGCTCTCAAAGGCCCCCGATGTACCAACAACCAAGTAATCCACCCTCGTACCAATCTCAAGGACAAAGCTCATCAAGCAATGATATGGGAAGAATGATGGAGCAAAATGCGGACTCTGATGCTCAGTTGGCCTCTCACAACACCTTCATTAGGAACCTTGAAGTACAAATGGGCCAAATTTCTCATGCCTTAAACACACGCCCAAAGGGTGCACTACCGAGTGATACGGTGTTGAACCACAAGGGTGGGAACAATAATAATACCGGTCACGCCATGGCGGTGACCACGAGAAGTAGAAAAAGTGGTGAAGCAAGTACCTCTAGGAAAAAGCGAATTGTTGATGATGATGATGAATTTCCCCATGATGAGTTACCAATTGAAGTTGAGCAAGTGGTGGAAGATCCAACTACTAGTGAGGTGATAATTGATATCCATGATAATGGGGAGGATTTGCAAAGGGACGTGAACCAATCTAGGGAACACGTGATTGAAATGACGGAACCGGTGGTCCCACAAGCCAAGGCACCATTTCCTAGGCCCCCTCCTCCATACCCTCAACGGTTGGCGAAACAAAAGCAAGAGACTCAATTCAAGAAATTTATTGATATGATGAAGAATCGTTCCATCAATGTCCTGTTGGTTGAAGCCTTAGAACAAATGCTCGGGTATGCTAAGTTCATGAAAGACTTAATCACTAAGAAGCGGTCCATGGAGTGTGAAACCATTAAGATGACTCACCAAGTGAGTGCCATAGTACATTCAATGGAACCAAAACTTGAAGACCTGGGAGCTTTTACCATTCCTTGCACAATCGAGAGTGTAGATTTTGCTAAAGCCTTGTATGATCTTGGAGAGAGTATAAACTTGATGCCATACTCGATATTTAAAACATTGGGGATTGGGCAACCTAGGGCGACCTCCTTGCGTTTGCAAATGGTGGATAGGTCGATGAAGAGGCCCCTAGGGATAATTGATGATGTGTTGGTGTGGGTGGACAAATTTATTTTGCCCGCGGATTTTGTCATATTGGACTGCGAAGTGGATTATGAGGTCCCCATTATTTTGGGAAGGCCTTTCCTTGCAACGGGGAAGGCCTTAGTTGATGTGGAAGCCGGGAGCTCACTTTCCGAGTGGGCAATGAAAACGTGGTGTTCCATGTGTGTAAATCAATGAAGCAGCCCAACAGAATAGAAGTATGCTATTTCATGGACCTCGTCACTAAGGTGATTATTGATGATGCAAGCTCTATGATTCATGTAGATGATCCAGTGGAGGATGCCTTATTGGACCACAAGGACACCGTGGTAGATGGTTTTCTTGCGAGTACCAATGCCCTTCAAGGCATGGGCTCTTACTCCTATGGTCCCCGAAAGCTATCATTGGACTTGGAGAACCGGAAGATTCCTCCAACAAAGCCTTCAATTGAAGAGCCCCCAACTTTGGAGTTGAAGCCACTACCCTCCCACCTCAGGTATGAATATCTTGGTCCCTCTCACACTTTTCCTGTCATTCTTTCCGTTTGCCTAACCCAACTGCAGGTAGACTCAACTTTAAATGTGCTAAGGAGGAGGAAGAAAGCAATAGGATGGACTCTTGCGGACATTCAGGGAATAAGCCCCGCTTTTTGCATGCACAAAATTATCTTGGAGGATGGAGCAAAGTCTTCCGTATAACACCAACGGAGGCTCAACGAGGCAATGCAAGAGGTGGTGAACAAAGAAATCATTAAATGGCTTGATGCAGGGGTTGTCTACCCAATTTCGGATAGCGCTTGGACTTCTCCGGTTCAATGTGTTCCGAAGAAGGGTGGAATGATGGTGGTCCAAAATGATAAAAATGAACTCATTCCAAAGAAAACGGTCACAGGATGGAGGGTGTGTATGGATTACCGCAAGCTCAACAAAGAGACCTGCAAGGACCATTTCCCCTTGCCCTTCTTGGATCAAATGTTAGATAGGCTTGCGGGTCAGGCTTTCTACTGCTTTATGGATGGGTATTCAGGTTATAATCATATTTTGATTGCCCTGGAGGATCAAGAGAAGACCACTTTCACATGTCCTTATGGTACTTTTGCCTTCTTCCGGATGCCTTTTGGTCTTTGCAATTCACCCGGCACTTTTTAGTGGTGCATGATGGCGATCTTTACAGATATGGTTGAAGACTTCCTCGAGGTGTTTATGGATGAGTTCAGTGTAGTTGGGGATTCCTTAGATGAGTGTTTGAGCAATCTTGACGAAGTCCTCGCTCGATGTGAAGAGACCAACCTAGTGCTAAACTGGGAAAAGTGCCACTTTATGGTAGAAGAAGGAATAGCGTTGGGTCACAAAATCTCGAGGAATGGTATTGAAGTGGACAAAGCAAAAATTGAAGTGATCTCTAAGTTGCCACCTCCAACTTCGGTTAAGGGAGTTCGGAGCTTCCTTGGGCACGCCGGGTTCTATCGGCGTTTCATTAAGGACTTCTCTAAGGTGGTCAATCCTTTGTGCAAATTATTAGATAAAGATGCCAATTTTCATTTTGATGAGAATTGGATGAGTGACTTTGAATTGTTGAAGCACAAGCTCACCACAACTCCTATTATCACCGTGCCCGATTGGAGCTCTCCTTTTGAGCTTATGTGCGACTCTATTGATGTGGTTGTGGGGGCGGTGTTGGGCCAGAGGGTGAACAAAATCTTTCACCCTATCTACTATGCTAGCAAAACGATGAACTCGACCCAAATGAACTACACTGTCACTGAGAAGGAGTTATTGGCAATAGTCTTTGCGATGGAGAAGTTTCATCCTTATCTTATGGGTGCCAAGGTCATAGTTCACACTGACCATGCGGCACTCCGGTATCTCATTACCAAAAAGGATTCCAAAGCTAGACTCATGTGATGGGTGTTGTTGCTTCAAGAGTTTGACTTGGAGATTATTGATAGAAAAGGGAGTGAAAACCAAGTGGCCAACCATCTTTCCCGCTTGGAGGAGCAAGGTCGATCAAGTGATGGGCTTGAAATTGATGATAGTTTCCTTGATGAACAACTTCTTTCTGTGTTGATGCAAGAAATGCCATGGTTCCGGTACATTGTCAATTATATTTTCACCGGTGTTGTTCCTTGTGAGCTCTCTTCCAACCAAAGAAATAAGCTTAGGAGGGATAACATGGATTTTTATTGGGATTAACCATACTTATTCAAGATTTACAATGATGGTGTCATCTGGGGATGTGTTCCCGAAGAGGAACAAGGATCTTCTTCTTGAGTGTTTCCACTCCTCACCTTATAGTGGTCATCATGGAGGGGAAAGGACCGCTTCAAAAGTGCTAAGTTGTGGTTTCTTTTGGCCTACCTTATACAAAGATGCTAGTGAGTTGGTGAAGCGATGTGATGAATGCAAACGAATGGGTGGCATATCCAAGAGACATGAGATGCCTCTTAATACTATCCTAAAGGTGGAAACTTTTTTATGTATGGGGTATTGACTTTATGGGACCATTTGTGAGCTATTGTGGAAACACTTACATACTCGTGGCGGTGGACTACGTTTAAAAATGGGTTGAGGTAGTGGCTTTGCCCAATAATATTTTCACAAGATTTGGGACACCCCGTGCAATCATCAGTGATGTGGGGTCTCACTTTTGCAATATGGCCTTTGATTCTTTGCTATCGAAGTATGGAGTCAATCACAAGGTGTCTACTCCGTACCATCCTAAAGCAAGTGGCCAAGTGGAAGTGTCTAATCGTGAAATCAAGAATATATTGGCCAAGATAGTAAATGCTAACCGGATTGATTGGTCCCGGAAGCTTGATGATGTTCTTTGGGTTTACCGGACTGCTTTCAAGACCCCAGTCGGTATGTCACCTTACCGGTTGGTGTATGGCAAAGCTTGTCATCTTCCGATGTAGTTGGAGCACAAGGCACTTTGGGCTTTGAAAAAGTTGAATTTGGATTGGGACACAGCTGCTAATCTCAGAGTTGATCACTTGAATGAGCTAGATGAGTTCAGATTTCATGCTTACACTAGATCCTCCTTGTACAAAGACAAAATGAAGTACCTTCATGACAAGTATGCCAAAGAACGGGAATTCCAGGTGGGAGACTTGGTGCTCCTTTTCAATTCTAGACTCCCTGTCTTTCCGGGCAAAATCTAGTCAAAACGAAGTGGCCGTTTGAAGTTATATTGGTTACTCCTTTTGGTGCTCTCGATCTCAAGAACAAAAACGGGGAGATTTTTCGAGCTAATGGGCACCGGTGCAAGAACTACCTTGGTAAATTTGAAGATAGCCACGTGGTGGCTTTGATGAAGCTAAATTGAACATGGTAACATGCGTCGTGCCGCGACGTTAAATCAGGCACTTCTTGGGAGGCAACCCATGTGTCTTTATTTTTGTTTTCTTTAATTTTCTTCGTAGTATAGGACTCATTTTTGGACTAACTGGTGTTGGGATGTTGTAGGATTATTTAGATGGAGGGAATAAAGCTAAGTGTAGAAATTCCAGCCCTCTGAAGTTGACAGTGCGGACCGCGGTCGATTCTATGCGGTCCGCGGAGCTTGCATGTCCAAAAAGTCAGTCTCTGAAGTTGTCACCGTGGCTGTAGTACCCTTTTTCGCGGACCATGGTGAACCACTGCGGTCGCGGTTGATTTTTTGTGGACCGCAGTGGCCAAACACAAGTTTCCCAGTAAGCAGAAGGACTGCGGACCGCGATCGATTTTACGCGGTCCGCGGTGGGTAGGTACAGGGGGTCCCAAGCCCAACTCTATAAATAGGGCCTCAGGGCTTCATTTTACACTTTACGCACTTTGACTATCCACATTGAAATTTACCTGTGCATCAATCTTCATACTTTCAAGTGTTCATTTCATTCATCTAATCTTCATCCCACATCTAGTAAGTGTAATTTTGATTCCATAACTTCTTAATTTTATTATTTCCTTGTTTATTTGGTAGATTTTCTTCTCTTTTTCTCCCTTTTTCCTTTTTTTAAGCCATTACCCATGTTAGGGTTTGTTCATAATGCTCCATTTAGACCCTTTGTAGTTAATTTCACTGTTTAAAAACCTAGGGTTTCAACAATATGTTCATTTGAACTTGTATTAACAGTAAAACTTGGAACCCTAGTTTTGCAATGAGTGCGGCCCGCGGTGCTTTTACACGGACCGTGGTGCTTTAAAGGTTACAAGTCTCATTTGATGACCGCGGTGCCTTTTTGTGCGGTCCGCGGTGGCCCAGTGCGGATCGCTGTCATTTTTATGCGGTCCGCGGTTCTTAACTTCAAAGAAGTGGGTAGTCTGAACCCCACTTCTCCGCGGATCGCGGTCGTTTTTATGCGGTTCGCGGTGCTTAACTTTAGAGAAGTAGGTAGTCTGAACCCCCTACTTCTCCGCGGACCGAAGTCGTCTTTGTGCGGTCCGCGGTGGCCCGGTGCGGACCGCGGTCATTTTTGTGCGGTTCGCGGTGTCCTGCTTCAGAGAGGTTAGTGGTTTGATCCCACCTCACCGCGGACCGTGGTCCTTTTTGTGCAGTCCACGGTCCCTGCTTCTGCAACTCAGTTCTCTGTATCTGATTCTCCTTTGTTCTCAAATCTATGCACTGCTCGATACTAACAAGCTTTAAATGAATTCGGCTTGCAGATTATGGTCCGATCAAGAAGAGGTGGTCGAAAACCAAGTGGTAAGGGAGATTCTTCCCAGGGGAAAAGCCAAGGGACAATCAAACTGGCCCCTAGAGTCCGACAAGCTATGAAAGAGACAAGAAAAGCAATCCAGGCCATGGATAGAGCTGCTTCCCAATCGGGAAGTGAGTATGTACCCTCCGGAGGAGAGTCTTCAGAATCCATACCAGAGCACTACCCAGACTTTCCGGAGAGTTTTATCTTAACCAATGAGCCCTCTGACTCTCCCCCTGCCCAAGCATCAGCCCATTATGAGTCGTCTGAAGGCTCAGCTGCAGGGAGTGATCATGAAGACTCCACCTCACCCACAACTTCCCTATCAGATGAACACTACGGGGATGAAGAACTAGAAGATGAATCCCAAACAGGGGGTGAACCCCAAGTTGGGGGAGTGGAGAGAACAAGGAAGCCTGAAGCTTGGCAAGACAGATTCGTGAGTGAGCCAGCCTTTCATAGATTCCGGGAATGGTGGCCGGAGAGGAAAGTGATACCGGAGTGCAGGTTCATCATCAAGGATCTATTGCCACTCAACCCCAATGTGAGAAGACTATTCAGGGAGAGAAAGGGTTAGGATTACTTCACTTGCTTTTTGTCGGATGCCAATGAACACCTTGTCAAGGAGTTTTAGACAAACCTGGCTTATCTGAAAAAGGACTCAAAGGCAACCAAGGTGAGAAATCTGACCGTGCCTTTAGATGGGGCTGCATTGAACACATATCTGGAATTTGATGACGAAGATGAGACAGAGTGCTTAGAGAAGTTGAATGCGGGAGATGAGGCCCGTAATTGGCTAGCGGAGCACTTGGCCATTCTAGGTGAAACCCCTGACTGGTTGCAAGTAGGGAAGGTGATTCTCTGGAGAACACTGAACTTTGAGGCAAAAGGGTGGGAAACATTTGTGTGTAGTAGGCTAGACCCCACCTTCCATGAAAATTCTATTCCTCTCCGGCGGGCTGTCTTGATTGCTTCTATCATGGTAGGATACCCGATCAATGTCGGGAATGTTATGTCAAGTGTTATTACTCGGGTAGTGAATGAAAATAATAGAGCCTACCCCTTCCCAAACTTCCTAACCATGTACTTTGAAGATCAAGGAGCAGACAAGAGGAAGTTTGACGTGAAGGTGAAGCCCAAAGCTCCGTTCTCTTGGTACAGCCTTCAAAGTGATGACAACCCAAAGGGCAAGAAATTCAAAGGTAAATCCATTGCTTCCACTGGCCAGTCTAAAGAGCCAGTGGTTGTAGTGGAATCTTCTCAGCCCGAGTCAGCCATCCCAGAAATTGCTCCCGGTCCCTCCACTTCAGCAGCCCCAGGCATTCCTGCATCACGGGCCTATCCTCTAAATGCCCACAGACTGAGCTAGTCCCTTTCCAGTATTAACAACTGGGTGCAGGCAACTACTTCTAAGTTGTCTGCACTTTCTTTGTCCATAGCAGCCCAGGCTACACCCCCTCCACCACAGGTACCCCAGTCCGTTGAGGATACTCTCAAGGAACTTCTGGCCAACCTGAAGAAAATCCTTGACAACCAGAAGTTGATCCTGGAAGCTGTGGATTCTCATGGGAAAGCACTGAAGGGTCTTGAAAAGGAGACCAAGAGGCTAAATAAGACCCGTGAATCCAATGAGTCAGTGAAGGAGATGAGGAAGGAGGTTGATAAGCTTAAGGAGGACCACTTGCCACTAGACTTGCTGCTTCAGGACCCTGCTGCCCAGCCCGAGCTAGAGTCAGAGAGAGAGAGGCCAGCAAAGAAGAGGAGAGTGGTGCCCCGTACAGTTGGTATTGTGATAGAGTTGGCAGACCCACCAGTGCAGGCCCAGGCTACAGAGGAGGTTCAGGTCCAGGTCCAATCGGAGACACATGGTTCTGGGGACCAGTCACAGGTTCTCACACAGTCCACAGACCTTGGGACCCACACCGAGGATCCCACACAGACATAGGGCATATAGGGAGTTTCTCTTTACTCTCTTTCTCCTTATTTTTGTGAAGCTTATTTTGCTAGTTAGCATTGAGGACAATGATAGCTTTCAGTTGGGGGAGTGGCCCTATTTTGGTTTATTTGGATGACTGTATAATTCAGATACTATTTTTTATTTTATTATGCTCTCTTTTGACTTTGGTATGTACATAAGTTTACTATTCTAGTACTTTTCGTATTTTTCACTTTTGGTCTGTATATAACGTTACTTTCTAATGTATATATTCATCCCTCCCTTATGTATATTCGACTAAATCCCCTCTTGTACATATTCATTCTACTTTACGCATTTTTACTTTCCGCATTTTTCATTTTTGTAGCTTCTTATTTTATTTCCGTAGCTTCTTGTTTTGAATTTTTCGCGTGCAATAAGCCTTTGGTTTTCTTAATGCCACTGTTCTTTCCAAAGGTGGAATTTGTGTGAACCGGGTGGATCTTCCCTAGGATGGATGATATGACAACCTTCTTAAGGGTTTGAGTCTGTTTTTCTTTTTGCTTTTTGTAAATAATATCTAGTGAATAGAGGTGCCTCAAGAAAAGCTTCACTTGGGCCTAGGACATTTGCTTTTGATCCTATGTTCAAAAACAAATCGTTGTGTTTAGGATGGTGAAAGTGGTGACCTTGAGACTCTTGTGTTGACCGATAATCATCAAATGGTTTTCGAGACCATTGTGTTGCTCAAAGCATAACTGAGGTCGTTGTGGGCCCCCGACTCTGTTTCTTTAGCAATCCCATAACATGAGTGGTGAGAGTTTAAATTGCAAGTCCAAGTCTTGTGCCATTAGTCTAGAACTTGCCCTGAATGTCTGTCTAGGAGAAATCATAAGTGAAGTTTGACTTAAGAGGTTATTATAGGCTCTCCTTGATCCGAATAGTGAATTGAACATCTCCATAGCCTACCAATGACAATTTCCCTAGTCAACCCTTTTGAGCCTTAGACCTCTTTCGTTCAAAAACCATGATACAAGCATTTACCAATTTTAACCCTCTCTTGGCATCCCTTCTTCCCTTTGAACAAAGCAAAAACGTAAGTTTGGGGGAGAGAAGAGGAATGAAACAAAGTGAAAAAGAAGGTACAAGAAGGAAGAAAAGGAAAGGCAATGAAAAAGGAAGAAAAAAAATCAAAAAGCCAAAAAGAATGAACAAGTTAGAAGAAATAAAAGGGAATCAATGAAAAGAAAAGAGATTAAAGGTGTTGAATGCTTGGAAAGGAGAAAAATGATTGAAATTAACAAAAAGGAGTGACAGTGTGTCTCTCTAACCCCTCAGAAAGAGCTAAATGACTCAAGAAGCCAAGAGAATGTGAAATAAATGAAGTGCTTAAGGGAAGATAGAACTCACTTTGACCAAATATTTCATACCTTTAACTAAAAGCCTTCATCATTTACCCACAAAAGTCCTATATGATCTTGAGTTGAATGAAGCTTACATTAGTGGTGACTCACATAAGGGGCAAGCGTATGGTACTTTGAGCCGGACTTGAGTCTTTTCTTTGAGAGAGATGAGTGAACTCCCATTATCCTTGTTCTGAGTGTTACAATCTTAAAGTGAGGTTTGCTTAGGGAGAGTTGAGGAGTATGAGTTTGGGCTCCACAATGACCAAAGTAATAGTAAGAGTTTCGTTGATGAGTCGAGTCAAATCTTGATGCTCTTTTGTCGCACTTAAACCATCGTTTTAAAAGGGTCAAACGTTGTTAATGATTCATTTGCATTGAGGGCAATTGTTGGTCCCAATTGATGCTAGAAGAGGTTACCTTAGAACAACTGAATTTCCTTGGAATTACTCAAAAAAGGGTGGGGCTTATTTTGTTTGCTTGAGGAAAAGAAAAAGCTTAAGTTTGGGGGAGTTGATAACTAGGGATTTTACCTTATTTTAAACAATATCTTGCTTAAGTTTTGGATGCAATTGTACACAAAATAGTCCCAAAGGCTTACGTATTGTGCTTGTTGCAGGGTTTAGCCAAAAAGGATGACAAATAGTCAAAGACCTGCTCAAAAAGGAGTGAAACTTGCACAAGTACCAAGAACAAACAAAAACCAAGTTCAATTGACCACCGCGGACCGCGGTCCACTTTATGCGGTCCGCAATGGTAAGGTTCAGAGAGCTTTGTCCCAAGGCAAATACCATCGCGGACCGCGGTCTATTATCCGCGGAGGTGAGATTCATAGAACCAGATTATGAATGCCAAGACAAACGGGGACCGCGGTCCATTTTACGCGGTCTGCGGAAAAAAGATTCAGAGACCCCATCATTTGAAGTCTAGAAGACTACTGCGGACCACGGTCCTTATTTCGTGGTCCGCATTGAAGCCACTGCGGCCGCGATCCATTATTATGCAGACCGCGGTAGCCAAGTTCAGAGCCTAGATTTGTGAAGCCAAATAGCCTCACCGCAGCCGCAGCCCAGTTTGCGCGGTCCACGGTGACCCTGCATGGGCATTTTTGTCCGGAATTTTTGGCTGAGTATAAATAGCTTCTTTTGTTAGTTTGTTTTAGGTTAAGCTTTGTATCAAACATATTTTTGGAGCTCGTGGGAGTTTTTTCTACAACAAGTTTTGTAATATTAGCTAGTTTTGGGAGCTCGTGAACATTGACTCCAGTTTTATTTTATAATTCCATTACATGGATTTTTCTTCATCTAATTCTTTGATTTCTTCATTGATTATGAGTAGCTAAACCCATTATCTAGGGTTGTGGCTCAACCCTAGTGTGGGTAATTAATGGGTTCTCAAAATTAGGGCTTAGATGTTTATGGGTGATGGATATTTGGGTTGATTTGTGGTTTTATTGTTAAAATTAGTGGTTGCAAACACAAATTGGTGTTAAATTGACTTGGGTCCTTCTTGAGAAAGAGGACTTGAGTATATAAAATCAACCCAACAAGGAATTAGGACGTAATCATGAGAATTGATAGTCCCAATTAACGGGTTAAACCCCGAGAGAGTAAAACCCTACTTGAACCTAAATTGCTTGTACAAATTTGATACCCAATTAACCTTGAGAAAGGCAATTAGGGCAATACCACTCAAACTACCGAGAGGTATAGAGTGGGTAACGTTGGGCATTGGTTATATCATAATTCCCCGAACAACATCTTTGCTTTAAAAATTAGAACCCGCTGATTACCCGCCTAGGTAAAAGTCATAACCCTAGTGCCTTTATCTAATTAGAAGACAACCCAAAAAGACAATAGTTAGCTTAATTGCAATTATAGTAACCTAAATCATAGTTATAATATAAAACCCAAAATTATGAGAAGTGCAATCAAGAACACGAAACACTATTAGATTACGTAGAAATTCGACTCCAAATCATAACTCTCTGAGGAATCGATCCCGACCTTTCGGGTAAAAGCTGCACCGACCCTCATCTTCCTACTCTAATAGTAGTGTGGGTGAGAGACGATCACTGGTTGCCACCATGGCGCGGTCCTTATTACCCACTAGAGCATCTGATACCACACCTAGAGCAGACTTTTCACCAGGATGGCATTATTTATGGGACAGATGAAGAAGAAGCACTTGCCGCATTGAGGAACTTATTCCTAGAGGACAATGACATGGACTGTTGTGTTGTTCTCGAGGAGGAGGGGGAGGAGAGTCCTTGCATACAGGCCGTGAGCAGAGGGGCGTATCTCAAGAATTGGACCGTCAGGACAACCAAAGCCCAACAAGCCTCGGGGTAGCAAGGCTAAAACAAGCATTTGTTCATTGTTTTACTAAATGATTTTTCTTTTCGCATTTTTCAATTCCTACAATAAGATCTTCAATGTCCAAACATTTACTCAATTTATCAAAATCACTTTTAAGTTTTATGAATCAATATTTATTACTGTTGTTTTATCTCACTACTTTATCTATACAACATTATTATTACTTGTCTTGATGAACCAATGACTGTGACATGCAACGAGACAATGCAAAAAACGGACATTAATTTAGAAGAAGATGATATACCTGACGAGATCGTCAAAAAAGTCGAGAGTTTTGAGAACAGACCTAAGTCCAACTTGAACGAGACCGAAACTGTCAACCTGGGAGATTCAGAAAATGTCAAAGAGACTCGAATCAGCATTCATTTGTCACTGTCAGAGAGGAATGAATACATGGAATTCTTGAAAGAATATGAGGACATATTCGCCTGGTCATACGATGACATGGCTGGTCTGAGTACATAAATTGTTGCTCACAAATTACCGACTAATCCAATGTGCCCACCAGTGAAACAAAAGCTCAGAAAGTTCAAGCCTGACATGAGCTTGAAAATCAAAGAAGTCACCAAGCAGATCAATGCCAAGGTTCTCAGGGCAGTCGAATATCCAACATGGTTAGCTAATATTGTACCAGTACCAAAGAAAGCTGGGAAGGTTAGAGTCTATGTCGACTACCGGGATCTCAACCGGGCCAGTCCAAAAGATAACTTCCCCTTGCCTAACATACATATCTTGATTGACAATTGCGCCAAGCACGAGCTACAGTTATTCGTGGATTGTTTCGCTGGTTATCATCAGATCTGGATGGAAGAGGAAGATGCTGAGAAAATGAGTTTCATTGCGCCATGGGGAGTATACTGCTATAATATGATGTCGTTCGTCCTAAAGAATGCTGAGGCCACCTATATGAGGGCTATGACCACTATCTTCCATGATATGATACACAAGGAGATTGAGGTATATGTGGATGATGTTATTATCAAATTCAAGAAAGCCACTGATCACGTAGCAGACTTGAGGAAGTTTTTCAATAGGCTGCGGAAATAGGTTCTGAAGCTGAATACCGCAAAATGTGCATTCAGGGTTCCCGCCGGTAAGCTGCTCGGGTTCATTGTCAGTCACCGAGGGATAGAACTGGATTCGTCAAAGGTCAAAGCCATTCAAGAATTTCCACCACCAAGGAACAAGAAAGTTATGATGAGTTTCCTGGGACGTCTTAACTACATCAACTGGTTCATACCACAGTCCACAGTTATATGTGAGTCGATCTTCAAGATGGTGAAGAAATATGACGCGACCAAATGGACCGATGATTGCCAAAAGGCCTTCAAGAGGATTAAGGAATACCTGTCGACACCACAATTCCTAGTACTACCTGAGCCAGGTAGACCTTTACTACTCTACCTTGCAGTGCTAGATGGAGCTTTCGGTTGCGTTCCGGGGCAGCACGACGAAACAAGAAGGAAAGAGCATGCCATTTATCATCTCAGCAAAAATTTCACTCTGTACGAAGCTCGGTATTCTCTATTGAACGCACTTGTTATGCTCTGACTTGGGTAGCTCAGAAGATGAGGCATTACTTCTATGCCTACATAACATATCTTATATCGAGGATGGATCTCTTAAAATACACCTTTCAGAAGCCCATGCCCACTGGAAAGCTGGCCAAGTGGCAAATCCTGCTGAGCGAGTTTGATATTACCTATGTGACCCGGAAAGCAGTCAAGGGTCAAGCACTAGTAGACCACCTCGCTGAAAACCCTGTGGAGGGAGAATACGAACCCCTGAAGACGTTTTTCCGATGAAGAGGTATCATTCATTGGAGAAGATATTGTAGAGTCCTATGACTGTTGGAGAGTTTTCTTTGATGGAGCGGCAAATTTCAAAGGAGTCGGCATCGGAGCCGTCCTAGTATCAGAATCCGGTCAGAATTATCCAGTGTCTGCCAAACTCAGATTCCCCTGCACTAACAATATGGAAGAATACGAAGCTTGTATCTTGGGGCTCAACATGGCCATTGACATGAACGTCTAGGATCTATTAGTGATTGGTGACTCATATTTTCTGGTACATCAGGTACAAGGAGAATGGGCTACCAAGAATTCCAAGATATTGTCGTATCTGCACCACGTGTAGGAATTTAGAAAGAGTTTCACAAAGATAGAATTTCGGCATGTCCCCAGAATTCAGAACAAGTTCTCCGATGCGTTGGCTACTCTGTCGTATATTAGACAGCATCAAGACAAGAATTTCATTGATCCTATTCCGGTGAAGATCCATAACCAACCAGCTTACTGTGCCCATGTCGAAGAAGAAGCAGACGGAAAGCCTTGGTTTAATGACATCAAGGAATACTTGGCGAAAGGAGAGTACCCAGATCTTGAAAATCCTACTCAGAAATGCACGCTTAAGAGATTATCCAACAACTTCTTTCACAGCGGAGGAATCCTGTATAGGAGGACTCCTGATTTGGGACTATTAAGATGTGTCAACACAAAGGAAGCATCCAAGCTACTAGAGGAAATTCATGTTGGCACCTGCGGTCCACATATGAATGGTTTTGTTTTAGCAAAGAAGATACTCCGGGATGGTTATTTTTGGATGACCGTGGAAACAGACTGCATCTAGTATGTTCGAAAGTGTCACCGCTGTCAAATACATGCAGACATGATAAAGGTACCTCCAAACGAGCTTAATGCCACAAGCTCACTGTGGCCGTTCGCCGCTTGGGGAATGGACGTTATTGGACCAATCAAGCCTGCCGCCTCCAATGGACACAGGTTCATCCTAGTTGCCATCGACTATTTCGCCAAATGGATCGAAGCAGCATCCTACAAAGCAGTGACTAAGAAAGTCGTGGCCGACTTTGTCCGCGATCGTGTTGTTTGCTGTTTTAGAATTCCAGAATCAATCATTACTGATAATGGTCCTAGTTGCCATCGACTATTTCTCCAAATGGATCGAAGCAGCATCCTACAAAGCAGTGACTAAGAAAGTCGTGGCCGACTTTGTCCGCAATCGTGTTGTTTGCCGTTTCGAAATTCCAGAATCAATCATTACTGATAATGGTTCCAATCTCAATAGTGACCTGATGAAAGCTATGTGTGATACCTTCAAAATCAAACACAAGAATTCCACAGCCTATAGACTTCAGATGAATGGAGTTGTAGAAGCCGCTAACAAAAACATCAAGAAGATATTGAGGAAAATGATAGAGAAGCATAAGTAGTGGCATGAGAAGTTTTCATTTTCTTTACTAGGATATCACACCACGTCCCGCACATCAACCGGGGGAACTCCTTATATGCTGGTTTATGGTACAGAGGTTGTTATCCCCGCCGAAGTTGAAATTCCTTCCTTAAGGATCATACAAGAATCTGAGCTCAGCGACACCGAGTGGGTAAAGAGCCGTTATGAGCAACTAGCCCTCATAGATGGAAAGAGAATGAATGCAGTCTGCCATGGTCAACTCTATCATAACAGAATGTCTAGAGCCTTCAATAAGAAAGTCAAGCCGAGACAGTACGCACCAGGGCAGCTGGTGTTGAAAAAGATCTTTCCACATCAAGATGAAGCCAAAGGGACGTTCTCTCCCAACTGGCAAGGTCCATACCTGGTTCACCGAGTGCTGACAGGAGGAGCGCTTATACTCGCACAAATGGACGGAGAAGTCTGGCCAAAGCCAATCAATTCAGACGCGGTCAAACGCTACTATGTGTAATCCTTATGCTTCCCTTACATGACTGAACTACGCCTAACCTGATTCCTGTTTAAGAGGGGATACGTAGGCAGCCCTATGGGTTCGGTCACAATTCAATAAAAATTTCATTTTTCCCCGCAATTGGAAACTGGGGCATAATTTTGAAGAGGACCCTCAAAATTCTGAGGCAGGAGAGGTTGCAATGTCTTGAACCACGTCACGGTCGTCGGTTCATCTAAAAGATATTTTAAATTATATTTATACTACATTTTTACAAAATCATGCATGTTTGTCCTTGAAACAATTTTGTTTAGCAAACGCTACCCCAATGATACAAACAGTATCATCAGATCAAGCCGAACGAGTCAGGAAAAGCCAGCGGGGATACGAACTAACCTTCCCCATTTACAGAACTCGCGATTTTTCTTTGGATGTAGGCACACACAGAGAAATCACGAATTTCATCACAGTTGCAAATGCTAAATTTTACTATTCGCCCAAAGGACAGATACTATTCAAAGACACGACTCTCAAAACCGTCACACATGCTGACACTTATTATCAACAAGATGGTGCTCCACAATCACGACACTCACAACATCCACAATACCGCAATTTATTACCAGCTAAGAACTTTTACTATCGTTTGTTATTTAATTCTTTGCATAAGGCTACTATTCTGCCTTCCATTTCTTCATAAGGCTACCTTTCTTCCTTCTGAGACTAAACATTGTCTCCATCTGCATTTCTCGCATAAGGCAACCTTTCTACCTTCCGAGGTTAAGCTCTACCTCCCCCTGCATTTGCATTCTTGCATAAGGCTACCATTCTGCCTTCCGAGGTTAAGCTATACCTCCCTATGCATTTGCATTCTTGCATAAGGCTACCTTTCTGCCTTCCGAGACTAAGCACTGTCTCCATCTGCATTTCTCGCATAAGGCTACCTTTCTGCCTTCCGAGACTAAGCACTGTCTCTATCTGCATTTCTCGCATAAGGCTACCTTTCTGCTTTCCGAGACTAAGCATTGTCTCCATCTGCATTTCTTGCATAAGGCTACCATTCTGCCTTCCGAGGTTAAGCTCTACCTCCCGCTGCATTCGCACTCTTGCATAAGGCTACCATTCTGCCTTCCGAGGTTAAGCTCTACCTCCCGCTGCATTCGCACTCTTGCATAAGGCTACCATTCTGCCTTCCGAGGTTAAGCTCTACCTCCCGCTGCATTCGCACTCTTGCATAAGGCTACCATTCTTCCTTCCGAGGTTAAGCTCTACCTCCCTTTGCATAAGGCTACCATTTTGCCTTCCATTTTGCATAAGGCTACCTTTCTGCCTTCCGGGGTTAAGCTCTACCTCCCTTTTCATAAGGCTACTATTTTGCCTTCCATCTGCATAAGGCTATTTTTCTGCCTTCCGAGGTTAAGCTCTACCTCCATCTCCATTTACATAAGGCTACCTTTCTGCCTTTCGAGACTAAGCACTGCCTCCATCTACACCTTTGCATAAAGCTACTTTTCTGCCTTTCGAGGCTAAGCTCTGCCTCCAATTGACTTTTTCATCAAGACTAAGCGCTGTCTCAAGCACAATTTACTTCACTTTTCTTATGGGCTAAGCTCTGCCCTTCAACTCGCAAGACTAAGCTCTGTCTTGTCAGCATCATAATACTGCATCTTTCATGGGCTGAAATATCTCCAACTTATCCAAAGGCGTCATCGTTCGGAGGCACCATCCTCATGGCCTGAGAACACCATTCCATAGCCTGAGGATCTCTTTCAATTTAGCATATCATTATTCAAAGGCATCATGGTTCGGAGCCACTATCCTCATGGCCCGAGAACATCATTTCATGGCCTGTGAATCCTGCATCAAGCAATCCATGGCCCAGGACATCATGGTCTGAGGACGTCATCCCTAACCGTCCGAAGACAGCATTAATGGTCCGACGGGAACTTGCATCATGTTTAGATTACGTACAATATATGCTTTTATTGATTATTTGCAGGTAATCCAGCGAGCAACGACCATCCTGGCAGGAGCGGTCCAGCTCCAGTCTCCTAACCATCCATATAAACTGTTTGTCCATCCAGTCTTATATCTTGCGTCCGTCCTTGTAAAAACAAAACTTCATTGGTATACTCCGCCGATGACTCTTGAACTACGTACGGCCTGATTCCTGTAAAACCAGGGATATGTAGGCAAATCAGAAACTAGGGTGCGGCCTAAGCCTCTTCAAACCGTTTCGCTCGGTCAAAATTGGCCATCATATCTTTACCCGACAACTCTTCCATCCTTCCCGGGTAAAGAGGGGCAGCTGTTGATACCCAATTTTTCCTCAAATTATTTTAAAATTTGCATATATACCATCAAAATCAGTTTTTATAACAATTGGTATTTTCCCATAATTTTCCATATTTTTATCAATTTATTTCTAATTTATCTAGTAGTTTTAAATTGCATTGCAAATAATTTCAAAATATTTCTTGGTTCAATATATAATTTTGATCCTATTAGGATTTAATTATTTCACAAATCAGACAAATTGGCATTATTTGGCTATAATTGTAATAACTTTGCAATTTTAGCGTAATTATATATTTTATGCTATTTTAATTCAATAATCGGTCATTTTATATTTTAATACTAGTTAATCACTTTAATTTCATTTACTAAGCAACAATTTCATTTTTTATAATTATTAACCATTTCTATTAAATATTTATCTATTTTTAAGTGGGTATTTAACTAATAGCCACCTTTAATTCCAATTTTAGCCTAGTTTTACCCGGACCCCAACCCAATTAATCAGCCCAAAATATTAGGACCAGTCTCTAAAGCCTACCCAACCCAATCCCCATTTCAATTTGAGTCGTTGATTATTTCAAATCAACGGCACAGATTAACCCTTACCATTAATAACCCCCTAATGACTACCCCACTCTCATTCATTCCCCGCTTCATCGTCTCTCTATCTCCCTCTCTCTCTATCTCTGGTTCTCTCTAGAACCTTATCACCTTCCCCCTTCCGATGAGCTCTGTTCATCTTCTCCGACCACCTCTCTCACCGAAAATCATGGCCTCTCACCACTCCTAGCCTATGTCTCACCCCACGCCGTCTTGACACTACCCTGAGATCCTCAAGTGAACCTGGAGCGGTTCAACTCCCACCTATGGCCTTTCATGCCATTTTTCGGCCATCTCCGGCCATTCGAGTAAGATCTATCACTTTCCGGCTAAAACCGTTAATATTTTAGGGTTTTCTTATCTTTTTTGGGTTCTCTTTGAAACCCTAACTCTTAAACTTTCCGATTCTTTTAGATCTATGATATATCTGTGTATATTCTGAGCTATTTCATTGTTTTTCTCAAAGATTCTCCGATTTTCTCTAAAATGACTCTTCGTTTTCAAACTAGGGTTTTATGACCCCTTCTGAAACGAGTTTCCTATGATTTTTTAGTGTCAACCTAGGATTGCTACTGTGTTTTAGCGATTTATTTAAGTTTCTCTCTCTTATCTAAGTTTTTATGTTGAAACCCCTAATTTTTAGTCCTAAACCCTAAGTTCCTGACTTTGTCTTTGATAATATGTTTGCATATTTGTTTGCGTCTCATGAGCTTTATGATTTATGTGAATCCCTAATTTCGTATGATTTCATTAGTAGGGTTCTTGACTTCTTGCCTATTGCATATTTAATTCGTGTTAATTTCCGATAATTGATGTTATTCCTATCCAAATCCCTGATTCCTGGGGATTAGTGTCCTTCACTGATCTCCTATGGTAATATATTACTGATTTTCAACCTTTGAATTATTTCCTTGCCTTATTTTGGTTGACTATGTTGTCACATGGACTCTTATGTTATTTCCTTAATTGAAATATTCTGAACCTAGTCTCAATTGCATGTCCCATACTTGTACTGTGCTAATTTTATTTCCTTATATGTTATATGCAGTCACATATGGTATCTTTCCTTAGTTGTTGTTTGCATATTACCGTTTGAACTTAACTCCTTCAATTAAGGGATACCTATGCTGATTTTATATTGATTGATACACAGTCCCTTAATTAATGGTTAACTTTTATTCCTACCTTATTTGCTACCTGTTTTCAAAACTATATATACAAATAATTCTCATTAGCATAACACGAACTCATCTGGTTCAATAACTCTCTCTCCCACAACTAAAACATTCTACTCTTTGTTCTCTCTTCTGTGCTACTTGCTATTACTCTTAGTTAGCCGGCTCCAAGCCAAGGCTAACTATTGTGCATCTTTTATTTCCTACTTTGAGTTTACTGTCTTCTTCACTTCACTGGTTGTCCTAATTCAAATTTCAGTTCTCAAACCAACATGTTTCTATTATTGTTGCAATTCATTGTGTTTCTGATATCCTTCTATTTACTATTTTGTTGTTCAACATTAAAACCTTTACTTCATCTAGTATGTTAACATATGCTTTATGAACTTAAAACTTGTTTCAATGTATTCTACTCTGCTCATATGTTTGTACATTAGTCTGATTAGGGCATACTCTACTGCCTTAAGTTGTTTGATACTATTATGTTTAGGCTAATCCCATACCATGTTGTATCCCAATTTCCTGAACCCCTTAGGAACTTTTGATTGTGTACCTATGCATACCTCTGCCCACTACATGATTGCCCTCACATGTTCTATACTTGTCGCTCAAATCCCATTACCCCTGTTTGTGGTTGTTGGATTGTTCTTTGTTTTTGTGTGATTCTGAACTTGTTTTGGTCTTGAGATTAGTGTTTCTGTTCTTTTCAAACTGTTTCGTTGGTTAATCTTTCTGTTATAAAAATCATTTCAATTAAGTCTCTTTTCAAAACTATTTTCTTACTTTAAGTTTTCAAAACTATGTCAAGCACACTCTATTCTTAGACCCCTTAAGTTCTGCCCTCTTTGTGTGAGCATTGCTTTGGGACCCCTGAGCTCCCTCTGATCTTTGACACACTAAGGTTGGCCCTTCCTTAATGCACTTACTCTACTGTGGCTATGAAATTTGGGTGTGAGCACTGTCCGGGAGCCTTTGAGGTCTTTAGGGAACTCTAACACACCTGGATTATGTGAAAGGCTGTGAAATATCTTGGCATTGAGAACATGGAGATCTGGGCCTATACTGTAGGCTTCCTACAATTAACTTCTTATTTTTCCTATTTCAGTTATGTAATTCATACCCAATGGTCTATAATAATTATTTGTAAACAAACTCTGGGGTTGGATAGTGAGAAGGGGAGGGTAATATCTATGATGTAGTATAATCAAGGGTAGAAATCATGAACATAGGTCTACTTTTCTTCTGTGCGCAATAGCAGCCATGATTAGGTATAATACATGCCAAGCATGTCATGCATTAGATACCATGTTCCCTAAGAGGCATATATATTGTTTTTCAGCATCTCATCATCACTAAGAACGCCTGTCTCTAAGGAACACAATAACATAAACATGAACTGTCACCATGTGATTCTTCCTATTCTGAAACTCATTTAGAAATCCTGTCCTAGGATAAATAATGTTAACATAAGCTGCAATCATGTCTCATTATGCTACAACCATGCTACACACCTAGAAATCCTGTTTCTAGGTAAACAACATTAAAATAAACTTTCACTCCTTCCTATTCTGAAATTGTGCCTAATTTGGTGTGCATTTAGAAATCATGTTTTAAGTTATTTTGCATGTTTCTGCATTAGATATCATGTTCTAGGATCACACTCGCCTAATTATGCTTAGTCTAATTACTGAGTACGAAACAGTTCACTTCGCTCTAACAAATGGTAATTAATTTCTGTATATTCTGCCACACTTAGAACTACATACTCTTAGGTATAACAACCTAAAACTGTTGACAATTCTGAACAAATGTTACATATTATCTCACGCCTAGGCAAGCCTTAGGTAATCAACTGAAAAATAAACCTGGAACTGTTCTCTTATGATTATTGTTTAACTGGCAGCATGTTTAAAAGCTGTAGGAAAAACTGATTAGGACTTCCTCTCTGAGTTATGCAATATATATGTTTCTCTATTGTTATCATACATAGATACCATGCTTAGGATCTGAATTAAAACCCAGACCTTAATTGTGTTTGAGTCATGTTGATTACTTGAATTATCTGTGGAGGTATTTGAGCCCCTTTCCTGATTATATGTTACCCCCTATCTGCAGTCATATTTATCTTTATATGTCGCCTTAGAATTTTACCTTTAAAACCTGAGGATCTGCCTAGAACCCCCCTTTTTAGAGGATAGAAGTCCTAAATTCCTCCGGGACTAATAGGAAGGGACAGGTAACAACATGCAATAGAGGTTGTGACCAACACTCGCTTTAATTATCTCACGGGGTGGGAAAGGGTGGATATGTATATGATGACCGGTGCATTAATACAAAGTGTAGCCCCTCTTTGAGGAGTGTCATACCGGGTATTGCATTGATGTGATCCATATTACAAACAAACCTAGGATACTCTTACTTGATATACATGCTCAGACTATAATTCTTTTCAAAATCTATCTCTCTATCAACTGTTTTCAAACCTATGTGTACATAGACTAAAATCCCCTATTATTTGAACCATATTTGTTTATTTGCTAATTGTACAAAATTCACAAAAGCTATTTGGCCAGGAACCACACTTGTGGATCCTGAGGGTTGACTTGCACCTTCCCCATAGGATAATTTCAAGCCCTTACCATGTCACTGGTTATCAAATGTAGTAGTAATGAACCCCTGATAGGTGCCTTAACGCACCTCAAAATCGTTAGGTGGCGACTCTTCAAATATGCAAATCTCTTTCCCAAAAGGAACGAGTTGTCCCAACCAATGTCAAAACCCTTTTAAATCGGGCCCCGAAAGGAGTGCTTCTAGGGAAAAAGAGGGTGCGACACCTAGATCTGCACATGAAAACATATGCAGAAGAGTAGCATGAGTACACCACAATGGTACCTAGTAAGTGTCAAGCCTAACCTCGGTCAAGTAGTGACGAGGTCAGGTCAGGACCACTGGTCAATAATAAATAAGGCAGAGAATATGCAGTATAATACTATTATACTAGAATATAACAAAAGGAAAACGCAGGAAACAATAGAACAACACACAAGTTAAACAGCGGGGAAACTCCCGAGATACCTTCTCGTAGTCCCAAAATAGATATGCAGGGAGAACTTTCGAGGTACCGCCTCGTAGTCTCAAAAGTAAATGTGCAGGGGGATCTCCCGGGATACCGTCCCGTAGTCCCAAAAGTAACATGCAGGGGATCTCCCGGGATACCGTCCCGTAGTCCCAAAGAAAATACGTAACTCAAACAAAACGAAGATAATAGTTTCAGCAAGAAAATATACAGTTTAGACTTAGGACAAGTCAAGAAAAGAAGCAGGAATCCACTAAGCATGCTGCTAATAGTTCCGATAAGCAATCAAGACATGTAGACATGCTATTCTAGGCTAACACGATAACTACGCATGCTAGTATACTTAAGATGAAAACAGGTAATTTCTCAATATAAAAAAATCAGGTTTTGCAACAAATAGCCATGTACGCACTCTTCACCTCGCGTACATGGCGCTCACATATCATATCAGTACAAAATCCTAAGAAGATTTCCCCCACACAAGGTTAGGCAAGCCACTTACCTCGAACCAAGCTCAATCAATCGGTACCAATGCTTTTCCCACGAATATCCGACTTTGAATGGCCCAAATCTAACCAAAATCAATTACATACCATATATATATATATATATATATATATATATATAATGAAATTAGGAAATCGACCCAAAAAGCCTCCCCAGGCCCACATCTCGGAATCGGATAAAAGTAAAAAAAATATGAACACCCATTCATTCACGAGTCCAACCATAAAAGAATTAGTCGAATCTGACCTCAAATCGTCTTTCGAAACTCGAAATTTTAGTCAATGAAGTTTCAACCATTTTTCCCAAATTTCCAACTCAAATCCCTAATTAGATGATGAAAATAACAACATATTCATGAAATCTAGTACAATCAGGGTTAGAATCACTTACCCCAAAAATCTCCTTGAAGAATCCTCGAAACATCGCCTCACATCGAGCTCTCAAGTCCCAAAATTGAAAATGGGAATCAACCCTCGAACTTGGTCTTTTCTGCCCAGTTATTTCGCATCTGCGGACCTACTATCGCACCTGCGACGCGGCACCTGCAAAAATTCCGTCACAGGTGCAGAAATGACTTAAAAGGCTGGGTCCGCATCTGCGAGCAATGGTCTGCACCTGCGTGCCTGCTCCTACGGTTGGCCTTCCGCATCTGCGACGCTGCCCAAGCCGCCCATAATCGCACTTGCAATTCTTCTTCTGCATCTGCGGATTCGCATATGCGGATCCCTTCTCACACCTGCTCTCACAGACCAAATTGACCAATACCTCACCTGCGCTCCTCCTTTCGTACGAGCGAGTCTGCACCTACGGTCTCCCCACCGCAGGTGCAAAACACCAAAAAAATTCTGCAATTGCCTAAGTCCGTTAAGCATTCGAAACACACCTGAGGCCCCCGAGACCTCAACTAAACATACCAACCAGTCCTAAAACACCATAAAAACTTAATCGAGCCTTCGAATCACATTAACAATGCTAAAAACACAAATCACCCTCCGATTCAAACTTAATGAACTTGAAACTTCCAATTTCTACAACCAATGCCGAAACCTATCAGACCATGTCTGATTGACCCCAAAATTTGCACATAAGTCATATTCAGCATTACAGACCTACTCGAACTTCCGGAATAAGAATTCGATGCCGACATCAAAAAGTACACTATCGGTCGAAATCTCCAAATATTTGACTTTCGCCGTTCAAGCCTAAATAAGCTATAGACCTCCAAAACACAATCCAGAAATGCCCCTAAGTACAAAATCAGCCAAAGGAGCTAACGGAATAGACAAAACTCCATTCCGGAGTCGTCTTCACACAGTTTTGACTATGGTCAAAATCCTACGACATAAGTTTTTGTTTAGGGTCTAAGTGTCCCAAAACACTCCAAAACCACAACAAAGACCTCCCGGCAAGTCACATAAGCAGAAAAAGAAACAGGGAAAGAAGTAAATAGGGGATCAGGGCTATAACTGTAACGACCCGACTGGTCGTTCTACGTTATCGGACCATGTTCCCCTATATAAGTCTTCCCATAGCGGCTTCTTGTGATCTGTAACTTGCGGGGACTGGTGTTTCAGGATTTGGTAGTGCTTTGAGCAGTATAGGAACGCTTGGTTCCTTAAGATTGGCCTATTTGGCCAAGTTTGACTTCGGTCAACATTTTGAGCAAACGACCTCGGAATTGAATTCCGACAGTGTCAGTAGCTCTATATGATGATTTCGAACTTGAGCGCATGCTCGGAATGGTTTTTCGATAACCCGGGTGCATTTCGGCGGCCGATATAGAAGTAAGGATTTCCTTAAGTTTGAAATTTGGTTTGGAACGTGATTTTATGTTATCAATATCCTAATGTAATTCCGAGACTGGGAATAGTTTTGTTATGTCAATTATGTCTTGTCTGCAAAATTTAGGGTCATTCTGAGTAGTATAGGTTGGTCCGGCGTGTTGTTATAGAAATCAAGAACTTAGAAATCCTTAAGTTTGATCTTAGGGGTTTTGAGGGGTGATTTTGAGATTTAGCGTTGTTTTGGGTGTTCCGAAGGCTCGAGCAAGTCCGTATTATGAGTTAGGACTTGTTAGTATATTTGGACAGGGGCTCGGGTGGGCCCAGGTGCCTCCCGGACACCACACAAGGCCAAAAACCAGCTGAAAATGCAGCTGGTGCACCTGGTCTGGTGTGACCGCAGGTGCGGTTGCCCAGCCCCAGGTGCGGGACCGCTCCTGTTGTCCCAACCTCGCAGGTGCGGTTCCTTTTCCGCAGGAGCGGAACCGCAGGTGCGGTCTCCAGCTCCGCAAGTGCGACCCCAGTCCCTCTTGCCCAATTCCGCAGGTGCGAGCCCCAGCTCGCAGGTGCACGAGACCGCAGGAGCGAGCCCTAGCTCGCAGGTGCGGTCCTCGAGCCGCAGGTGCGGAACCCCTGTAGGCCAGGCAGTGAAATTTCATTTAAACACGGGATTTAAGTCATTTCTTCCATTTCCATCTTCTTCCTTGTGTTATTTGAGAGCTTCCAAGAGGGCCTTCAACCTAGTACTTGAGGTAAGTAAATTCCCTATCTAACACTAGTTTCAAACATCAATTCCTAGTTAAATTCCCTACTAAATTATCAAAAAAATCATGGAATTAGGTAGTAATTTTAGGGCTCTTTAGGATTTTGTGATTTTCCGTTTTAGGCCATGAATTCAAGTAGAAATCACACATTAATGATCCTTCGGCTATGGGTGAGTGATCCGCTTGGAAATTTTCGGAATTTGAACATGCGGGCTCGGGATTGGAATTTGAGAATTCTTCAAGAATAGCGATTTTATTGAATAACTAGGATAATTTACCGCATTGTGCATGCATTGATTTAATTGTACACCTTTTGACTAGTTGCGAGTCCTCGGGTGTAGAGTTCGGAGTTTTGGGCGCATTTGTGGTCCGAGGGGTAGATTCGACACGAGGTGAGTCTCCTTTCTAACCTTGTAAGAGGGAATTGTCCCCATAGGTGTTCTATGTGTTGTGTGTAATTGTTTGTGGGGGGGCTACGTACGTACCAAGTGATGAGAGTCCGTGCGTAGCGGCTATGATTGTTATGTCCGGGTAGCTAGGCCTCACATCATGCTCTATTTTCTACTTTTAATGAATTATATGCTATGAGCTCTGATTATATGTGTAGTTTTTGTTCCTATGACATTTAGGGAATTTAAATAATGGAAAAGAAATTATTTTACGGAAAGTAATATAAAAAGGAATTGTGCCATTGTCGTGAAATTTTAGGGCCACATCATGCCTTATACTCTTTCTTGCAAATGACATATATGCTATGAACTCATGATTTTTGCGTGATATTTCTTTTCTCTGAGACTTTATGGAAATTGTGGAATTGAAAGAAATTTGTTATGTAAAGTAAGTTTTATATGTTATTGTGTGTGCATGTGACCGCTTCGCAATTTACATTCCGCGAGCGATGTGTGATTTCCCCCACTCTCATGGGAGCGGGTCGTACGCCATGGCGGATTGAAAGGTTCACTTTTGGGACGAGCCGGTCGATCCCCGGCAGTGCACAGAGATGATATAATTAAGAATGCACTTTTGGTACGGGCCGTTCGATCCTCGGCAGTGAATGGACGAAGTTGTACTATGTTATGATATGATTACATTGAAAGACGCACTTGTGGGACGGGCCGATCGATCCTCGGCAGTGCGTAGATATGATTATGGTAAGCATGCACTTTTGGGACGGGTCGGTCGATCCCCGGCAGTGCATAGCTATTTTTCCTCATGATTATGGTAAGTATGCACTTTTGGGACAGGCCGGTCGATCCCGACAGTGCATAGCTATTTTTCCTTATGACTTTGGCCGGTTGTCTTATTCCTGTGTGCGCATGATTATTTGTCATTGGTTCATGGATATTGACTTGTATTTGATATTTGGGGGAAAGAAAGTGGCCATTGTTATTGTTCTAGTACTTACTTGGATTTCTGTGCTTTGTACATAATTTCTACTCACTGTATTACATGTCTTCTGCTTTTATTTGTTTCATTATTGTTGTATCATACCGTTGGACCTTAGTGAGTGTCAAGTCGACCTCTCGTCACTACTTCTTCGAGATTAGGCGGGATACTCACTGGGTACATATATGTATATGTACTCATGCTACACTTTTTGTGCATTTTGTTGCACAGGTACCCTCATAGTGCAGTGATTGATTCGGAGACTTACTCAGGTTGCATTGTTCCGGTGGCGTTCCGCAGCTAGTAGAGTCTCCCTTCTATGTCCCTACGCTTTTGTCTTTATTACCTTTGTCCAATTTAAATTCTCGGACAAGAGTTGTATAATTGTATAAATTCTTAAAAATTGCTCATGTACTTGTGTCACCGGGTTCTGGGAAGGTGTTGGTATTTCTTGTACTACATTAAGTAGATTTTCCGTCGTATTTAGTTTACGAGCATTTGTTTTATTATTTGATTATAAATGCAGAAAAAGGCATGATTTTGAAAATGTTAAGCATGGAGTTGTTTGAACTAGTTCAGGGATTGGCTTGCGTGCCAGTGTGTCCGGCGCCATCATAACCCATATATTTTGGGTCGTGACAATAACTCTCAAAACGACCGGCTGGGTATTTACATCTTCCCCCTCTTAAAACAATCATTCGTCCTCGAAAAAGTATAGAGACATACCTAAAGTGGTGAAAAGATGAGGATAACGGCTGCGCATATGATGCTCAGTTTCCCAAGTCGCCTCCACGACTAGTTGACCCCTCCACTGAGCCTTCACGTAAACAATGTTCTTTGACCTTAGCTTTCGAACCTGCCTGTCCAAAATAGCCACTGGCTCCTCAACATAAGATAAATCATTGTCCTACAGGACTGAGCTGAAATCCAACACATGAGACGGATCACCGTAATACTTATGGAGCATGGAAACATGGAATACCAGATGAACTCCTGCTAGACTAGGAGGTAAGGCAAGCACATAAGCAACCTCTGATACTCACCGCAATACCTCAAAGGGACCAATGAAACTTGGGCTCAGTTTTCCCTTCTTCCTGAACCTCATAAAGTCATTCATAGGTGAAACCCAGAGCAGGACCTGCTCTCCAACCGTGAATGCAACATCGCGAACCTTTCGATCTGCATAACACTTCTGTCTGGACTGGTTTGTTTGAAATCGATTCTGAATCACCTTCACCTTATCTAGGGCATCCTGAACCAAGTCTGTACCCAATAATCTAGCCTTGCCCGGATCGAACCAACCCACTGGAGACCGACACCGCCTATCATACAGAGCCTCATACGATGCCATTTGGATGCTCGATTGATAACTATTGTTGTAGTCAAACTACGCAAGTGGCAAGAACTAATCCCACAAGCCTCCAAACTCCATCACACATACACGGAGCATATCCTCTAATATCTGAATAGTGTGCTCGGACTGTCCGTCCGTCTAGGGTGAAATGTTGTGCTCAGCTCCACTCGAATACTAAACTCATGATATACGGCCCTCCAGAATCGTGATGTAAACTGCGTACCCTGGTCAGAGATGATAGATACTGGTACACCATGAAGCTTGATGATCTCGCGGATTTACACTCGAGCCAGCTGCTCGGAGGAATATGTAGTCATCATAGGAATGAAATGGGCTGACTTGGTCAGCTTATCCACAGTCAACCAAACTGCATCAAACCTCCGTTGATGTGATGACCCAAGAGGTCATTTTATAAATATAGACTATGTTCCATGCCCAGGCGCGAAACCGGAAAGCTTTAATGTTAAAATATGAGAAATAGTGAATTCTAGAGTTAAAATTTGATTATAGTTGACTTTGGTCAACATTTTGAGTAAACGGACCAGATCTGTGTTCTGACAATCCTGTGAGGTTCGCAGTAAAATATGGGACTTGGGCGTATGCCCGAAAATGAATTCCGAGGTCCCGAGCCTTAGAAAACAATTTTTGAAGAAAATTGTTCTGCTGGTTAATTCAAGAAATACATAAATGAAAAATTATGTGAAAAATATTATATCGGGCCCGTATTATTGTTCCGGAGCCCGGAACAATTTTGTTATGTTATATAAGTCCTATCTGTGAAGTTTCATGAGAATCGGAGTTGATTTGGCGCAATTCGGACATGCGGTTGAAAAGTTGGAAATTTGAGTGTTCTTGAGAAAATCTTGAATTTTGAGGCCAAATCTGTATATTTTGATGTTAATTTGATGATTTGATGTCGCAAACAAGTCTGTATGATGTTTTTAGATGTGTGTGCATGTTTGGTTTGGAGCCACGAGGGATCGGGTGAGTTTCGGGTAGGCTACGGAGTGTCTAGACTTAGAAAAATTCCCAACAGCTGAAACATCTGGTGTACATGTCTCTAATCTCGCAAATGCGAGGTCGGGCTTCACAAATGCGAAGCAAATGTCAAGCCTATGATCTCGCAAATGCGAAGTCCCTGGGTCGCAAATGCGAAGAACCTTCTTTGCAAATGCGAGGTCCTCTTCGCATTTGCGATAAATGCCCGGAAAGCCCAGGGTTCGCAAATGCGAACCCCGGCCCGTAAATGCGAGACCCCCAGCCTGTTATATCAGCTTTTTGACGGGATATTTCCTTCTTTTCCAATTTTCTAAAACCCTAACCCTCCATAGGCGATTTTCCCAAGGTCCAAACTTCTTCAAATCATTGGTAAGTGACCTCTAACTAATTTCTTTCGATTCCTAACAACTTTTAATAATGATTTCAACCAAAAATCTAGAGTTTCCATGGTAAAAATTTGGGTTTTGGGTAGAACTTAGGAATTCCAATATTTGGGGAATTGGACCTTGAATAGAGGTCGGATTCCAATACCAATTGTATATTCGTGCTCGGGGGAGATTGAATAAATGGGTTTTGGTCCGAACCTCGAGTTTAGACCAAGTGGGTCCGGGGTGAATTTTCGAAATTTAATATGAAACCTTAGTAAAACCATTATTTTTCAATAAATATGATTCCTTTAGGCTATGATTGATAACATTGGACGAATTGTAATTAGATTCGAGCGGATTAGAGGCAATTTCTAAAGGGAAGGCAGTGCTAGAGCAGTGAATTGCTTGCGAGACTGAGGTAAGTGTTTGGTCTAACTTTGGCTTGAGGGAATAAGAGTACCCACTTGTTTGCTATTTGAAATGCATGGGTGTGGTTTTTAGGTGAGGTGACGAGTATCTATGCACCACCCAATTTGCTTGTTAAGCATTATCATTTCCCCGTTCCCAACTTAATTGGTTCTTGTCTTAATTGTTCTATGACTATTTGATATTGTTACCTTGTTGTTAAACATTGTGGTGGTTATTTTGTAAAGAGTATTAGTTTTTTATTGGGTTCCCTTGTGGGACAAAGGATTGAGAAATTTGGTGTTGTTTTACGAAGTTTAGATATACACATTGATGTTCCTGTGATATATTGTTGAAAGAGAAATATTGTGAAAGGCTTGGCCTTAATTGTGAAAGCTTTATGAATTGATATAAGGTTGTGATATATTGTTGAAAGAGAAATATTCTGAAAGGCTTGGCCTTAATTGTGAAGGCTTAATAAATTAATATAAGGTTGTGATGTATTGTTAAAACAGAAACGTTGTGAAAGGCTTGGCATGAATTGTGAAAACTTCATAAATTAATATAAGGTTGTGATGTGTTGGTGAAACAGAAATGTTGTGAAAGGCTTGTCCTGAATTGTGAAAGCTTCATAAATTAATATAAGGTAATGATATGTCTAGTGGGAGCGGGTTGCGCGCCGCAACAAAAGGTGTAATAAGGGTGGACAAGTGGGATCGGGTTGCACGCCGCAACATGAGCGATAAGGGTGATATATGTAGGGATGAGCAATAAGGGTGGACAGGTGAGATCGGGTTGCACGCCGCAACAAAGGTGTGATAAGGGAAGACACTTATGATTTACTGGATTTCATGAAAAATGAAAAAAAAAAGTTTTTACTGAATTTCAAATGATGTTTTACTGGGTTTTCTTTGAAAATTCAAGGATTTGAGACTTACAGATTTGGAAAAGGTTAAAATGTTTATCTTACTATTTTCATGATTTTGGAAATACTTTCATTCAAAGTTAAAGTTTTGAAAATTTGGAAATTTTGGAGAATTGTTTATAGCTGAGGCCTGAAAGAGACGGTTGTGTTATTTTAATATTATTGCAGTACTTGAATTTTTTGGTTTAGATTTCCTACTTGCTTTGTATATTAGTATCACAGGTTTATTCGTTAAAGCCCCCGCCTTAGCCTTGTCACTACTTCGTCGAGGTTAGGCTCGGCACTTACTCAGTACATGGGGTCGGTTGTACTAATACTATACTCTGTGCTCTTTTGCACAGATCCAGGTACTAGTTAGTAGTAGAGGATTCCAGAGCGACCACTATTCAGTTGGAGACACAAGGTACATCTGCCGGCGTTCGTAGAGTCCGAGAGTCTTCTCCCATTTTACATAACTGTTTTATTACCTTCCGGGCAGTTGCACTATTTCTTTCAGCCATTATTTGTAGTATTCTTTTAGAAGTTCGTGGATTTGTGACACCAGACCCTGGGTGGTTTTAAGTTATTTATATAAGTAGATCGTGGCTCGTTTTACTCCATTGTTATTCGTCTATGCTTAAAAATTTAACATAGAAAGTCGGCAGCGTAAGTTTTACTTTGTTATTGTGTATTATGTTCAAATGGAAATTTAAGGGAAGTAGTTAATCGAATTCTAACATTGGCTTGTCTAGCAAGTGTGGTGTTAGGCGCCATCATGATCCCTAAGGTTGGGGAGTTTTGGTCGTGACAGCTGCGTGTGTGGGAGTCCAACAACAAAATCCATAATGATCTGCTCCCATTTCCACTCCGGAATCTCTAACTTCTGAAGTAACCCACCCGGCCGCTGAAGCTCACACTTCACTTGCTAGCAATTTAGACACCGAGCCACATACTCCACAACGTATTTATTCATTTTCCTCCACCACTAATGCTACCTCAAGTCTAGATACATCTTCGTGGCACCTGGATGAATAGTGTACCGCGAGTTGTGAGTCTCGTGGAGAATCAACTCACTCAAACCATCTACATTGGGCACACATAGCATGTCTTGCATCCTCAATGCACCATCATACCCAATAGTGAAATCCTTAGCATCACCGTGCTGGACCGTGTCCTTAAGGACAAGCAGATGGGGGTCATCATACTAATGATCCCTGATACGATCATAAAAGACGATGGGGAAACCACACATGAAAATACTCGACTCGGCTAAGAAATATCCTTTCTCACAAACTGGGTGGCTAAGGTCTGAACATCCAACGCTAATGGCCTATCTGCTACTGGTAGATATGATAAACTCCCCAAACCCTCTGCCCGGCGACTCAAAGCATCGGCCACCACATTGGCCTTCCCCGGATGGTATAAAATGGTGATATCATAGTCCTTAATTAGCTCCAACCACCACCTCCGCTGACGCAAGTTAAGATCCCTTTGCTTGAATATGTGTTGCAAACTCCGATGATTGGTATAAACCTCACAAGGGACACCGTACAAATAGTGTCACCAAATCTTCAAGGCATGAACAATAGCTGCTAACTCAAGATCGTGGACATGATAGTTCTTTTCATGCACCTTCAGTTGTCTGGACGCGTAGCAATCACCCTACCATCCAGCATTAACACAACGCCGAGACCAATCTGCCACGCATCACAATATACAGGGTAAGACCCTGAACCTATAGGCAATACAAATACTGGGGGTTGTAGTCAAAGTTGTCTTGAGCTTCTGAAAGCTCTCCTCACACTCCTCTGTCCATCTGAACGAAGCACTCTTTTGGGTCAGCCTGGTCATAGGGGATGCAATAGATGAGAAAATCTCTACAAAACGACAGTAATACCCCGCCAAACCAGGAAAACTCCGGATCTCCATAGTTTATGACGGTCTAGGCCAACTCTGCACTGCTTGCACCATCTTCGGATCTACCTTGATCCTATCACTCGATACTACATGACCCAAGAATGCAACTGAGTCTAGCCAAAACTCACACTTAATTTTTTTTGCATATAACTTCTTTTCTCTCAAGGTCTGAAGCACAGTCCTCAGGTGCGGCTCATGATCCTCCCGAGTTTGGGAGTACACCAGAATGTCGTCAATAAACACGATGAAGAACAAGTCAAGATATGGCTAGAACACACTGTGCATCAAGTGCATAAAAGTTGTTGGGGCATTGATCAACCCAAAAGACATAACAAGGAACTCAGAGTGACCATACGGAGTCCTGAAAGAAGTCTTCAGGATATCTAGCTCCCGATTCTTCAACTGATGATAGCCTGAACATAAGTCAATTTTGGAAAACACCGTGTCACCCTGTAACTGATCAAATAAGTCATCAATACGAGGCAATGGATACATGTTCTTCACTCTAACTTTGTTCAGCTGGAGATAATCAATGCACATACGCATAGAACCATTCTTTTTCTTCACAAATAAGACAGGAGCACTCCTAGGTGATATAGTGGGCCGAATGAAGCCATTATCAAGCAACTTCTGCAACTGCTCCTTCAATTCCTTCAACTCAAGAGGAGCCATACGATATGGAGAAATAGAGATGGGTTTAGTGCCTGGCAACAAATCAATGCCAAAATCAATATCTCTGTCGAGCGGCATGCCCAGAAGATAAAGCTGGAAACACATTTTGGAAAGTCCCTCACTACTAGAACTGACTCAACTGTAGGGGTATCAATATTGACATCTCTCACATAAGCTAGATACATGTCATACCCCTTCCCAACCATTCGTTGAGCTTTAAGAAATGAAATAACTCTGCTAAGAGTATACTCTAAGGTACCTCTCCACTCTAATCCCGGTAGACCTGGCATAGCCAGTGTCACGGTCTTAGCGTGACAATCAAGAATAGCATAAACCAGTCCATGCCCAAGATAACATCAAAGTCTGCCATACTCAACAATAATAAATCAGCTCTAGTCTCAAAACTACTAAGAGCAATCAAGTACGACCGATCCACGCGGTCCACAATAAGAGAATCTCCCACAAAAGTAGACACATAAACAAGGGAACTCAAAGAATCCTGATATACACCCAAATACAAGGCAAAATAAGAGGACACATATGAATATATAGAGTCTGGATCAAATAATACCGACGCATCTCTATGACAGATCGAAACAACACCTGTAATGACAGAGTCGGAAGCAACTACATCTGTACGAGCTGGAAGAGCATAATATCTGGCCTGGCCTCCTCCTCTAGGGAGACCTCGACCTCCACCTCAAGTTGGCTGAGTAAGTGGGGCGATAGCTAGTGCTGGAAGACCCGGTGCAACACGTGGTGGATGAGAATTCTATGGAGGCATGCCCCTCCTAAGTTTGGGACAATCCCTCACCATATGGCGAGTGTCGCCGCACTCAAAACAAGCTCTCAGAGGGCGTGGATGTTATGACTGACTCAGACCAGGTCTGCTGGACTAGCCGCTAAAAGCACCCCGTGCAGGAGGCACACTAGATATTGGCGGTGCATAATGAGTCTCCTAGGGCCTAGAAGAGGCTGGAACACCACTGGCGACTTGAAGAGCTGAATGAACGGGGCGACTCACATAACCCCTACCATAGCGAGCTGCAACTAGGGCACGAGTACCACTATAAGTGCTAGACCCTCAAGACCTCTTGGCCTCCCTCTCCTCTCTATACCAGACAAGCATGCCCTCTAATCTCCTAACAATACTCACAACCTGTTGATAAGAAATATCCATCTCCAACTCCCTGGCAATACTGATCCGAATACTGGGGTGGAGTCCCTCAATAAACCGACAATTATGGCAACCAAGGCCGGTGCATGTCGGGCCAAATCACTGAAGCGGACTGCATACTCTGACACAATCATAGCACAATGGCGCAGCTTCTCAAACTCCGTGCGCCATGAGTTCTTCAGGCTCTAAGGACATACTCTCTAAAAAACATGTCCGAGAACTAAGTCCATGTAAGTGAAGTTGCCTCGGCTGGACTACTCAACTCATATGCATGCCACCTTTGATAGGATGCTCCTCTAAGCTGGAATGTTGTAAAAGAAACCCCACTTGTCTCCGCTACGCCCATAAATACGGAGAATATGGTGACACTCTTCAAGAAAACCCTAGGCATCATCTGCACCAATCCGCTGAAGGTAGGTGGGTGGTACTTCTTGTACGTCTGAAGTCTGAGCTACTCTGCCTTAGAAGCTGCTGGCCTAGCCTCGTGCTAGAATGGAGCTACCGGCGATATATGTATAAACTCTAGGGCCTGGTCAACCTGGACCCTCTGCTCAGGAGTACGGGTTGCGGGAGTCTATGCCCTTCTCTTAGCCTGAGATGCGACAGAAGCTAGTGGGATCAATCCAGCATGAGCTAAGGTGCTGAACATGCTCATGAACTGGGCTAGAGTCTCGTGGAGGGCTGGTGCAGTAATAAGCACCTCAGGTGCCTGCCCTCCAGCTGGAGCTGCTTGGGGCTCCTTTGTTGCAGCTCACACGGGTACTTTGTCTGCACCGCGTGGTCGTCCTCGACCTCTACCCCGGCCCCGGTCTTTCGCGGATCTAGCAGGGGACACGGGTGCCTGGTCCTCAGATCCTCTGGTACGGGTCCTTACCATCAGTGAGAAAGAATAGAATACAGAAGTTTAGAATTTTGATGTCAACAAATTTCGCACGACAAGGAATCAAAGAAGTATAGTTTTTCCTAACAGTTCCATAGCCTCCCGAAGATAAGTACGGACGTCTCTGTACCGATCCACGAGATTCTAATTAACCGGCTTATGACTCATGACACCAATGAACCCAGAGCTCTTATACCAACTTGTCACGACCCAATCTTTCCTCCGTGAGAGGTCGCGACAGCAAAGACTAGGTAAACCTAACATTTGCGAAAAAACAATAAAAATAAAAACATAAATCTACCACTAACAACAACAATAATGAAATAGTTGATAGAGATGTCGCTCGGCATATACAATAACAACTCTCAAAATACATACAGAGTTTTCCAAGAACCCGAAACATCATAAGTCACAAGCTTCTAAGATTTTACTATTTGTTTATTGTCACACCTCCTTTTTTCCGATAGGGGTGGGATAAGAGAGTTTTTCCACTTTAAGTGACATAATCAAAATGGGATTATTTTATTTAATTTCAGAGCCGCCGCTTGGGATAATTATTATGGTGTCCGAAGTCACCGATTTATTTTAAATCCCAAATCGAGGAAATTGACTCTGTTAAGTCTGCGAACCATAAGACCGGGTAAAGAATTTTGTTACCCCGGGAGAAGGTGTTAGGCACTTCCGAATTTCGTGGTTGTAGAATGGTCGCTTAGTGATTCATACTTGGCTTAAATTATCTAATTACTCATTTTTAGGACCTATGTGCATTTTACCTTTTACCGCTTCTAATTACTCGATTATTCGTATTTAAATGATTATCTTCGAACGAGTTACACGTATGTATACTCGTTTAGTTTGGTGTATCAAAAATCATGTCGCGCATATGTGTACACAATTCATGACACTTAGTTTATTTAAGAAAACTTTTCGCCAAAGACGCGCGAACGCGTACCTTGAATTTATTTTAGAATCGGCGCTTAAATCATGTCACGCGTACGTGTACACAATTTATCACACTTAATTATTGAAGAAAAGCATGGCCAAATATTTTTAAAATCGTAATCATGTCACGCGAACGTGTACACAAACGCGATAGTAGTTTAAAAACTGCACCTAAAAGCATTTCTACGATGTTCCTAAGTCTTGTGATCCCTAATTCGGTGATTGTGTGTGAAAAGGCCCGTGATTGTGGAGTACTTTTACTAAAAGAGATTTCATGCTCATTCCCTTTTAAACGTACGAACTTGACATATTACAATTGCTCAGAAGATGGCAATTTACTGAAATTAATCACCAAACAAGTAGTATCTAAAGAAAGCTAACGTGTTAAGAGGTCACATGGCTTCCTTTGCATTTTGAACACCACAGATGCTTAGCATCGTTTGATATAGAAACTTGAAGACTTCATGAACTATTCAAATTGAATTTAAGTAATATTTTCAAAGTGCTCTTTCTACCATCACTAATTCCTTTTTAATAGAAAACTTAACAGCATGCACGACACACTTGAAAATTTCAGATTTAACAACACAAGAAATCTAACAAGCAAAATAATTTTTGAGACATGGAAAGTGATGACTAACAGACTTTTCCATTATCCCATACTCTGTACATTTATTAAACAAAACTAATATGACACAACAATCTCATAAACAAGATTAACAAAATTAGTAAACAAGCCAAAATATGGTGATTCAATAGACCCTTTATCCGGTTAAATCAACTCAGAACAAAACTTTGCAACTCTAAAAATTAACATCATGGTCCAATAAACATATGAACAAGGAACCAAACAAGGAAACAATCAGATTCAAATGATCCAAATATCAATAAAATGAACTACTATTTCATTCTACCCAATAGTCACACCAACAGACAAGAAGGGAAATGGACGAAATAATCAGTGAAGAAAAGGAAACAACGGACCTTTGATATAAATTTACAGAGTTGAAATTACAAGAGCGCTAAATAATTCTACGAGTGTGGATTGAAATTTCACCGGCCATGGAACCTCAAACGAAAAATCGCGACTTGCAACCCCGATCGACCTTGCAAAACCGGTGATTTAGTGGCTTGTTTTTGCTGGGTTTAAAGCTGTCTTTGGGGGGGGGGGTGATTTTGCTGGGTTTAGAGGTGATTTTTTAGCTGATTTTGAGTTGGCATTTGGGGTCGTTTTTCAGAGGAAACTACTGCATTTTTGCAGCGTTTTGGAGCCTCTTTGGACTGATTTGCAGCGGATTTTCGTTGCTTTTCTCGGCTGGTTTTTGCTGCGTGTTTCAGTTGCATTGAGACTGTTTTAGGCTGATTTTTTATGATGCTTTAATGATGATTTTTGGATCTGTTTTTGGACGTTTTAGAGGTGGTTTAAGGGCAGATTTTTGGTGTTGAAAAGGTGAAGAAGATTGTGAGATTCAAGGTACTTTCGTGGTTGGATTTATGGAGAAAATGACTGCTTATTTTAAGAGCCTGTGAGGTGATTTGAAGGAGTTTCAATGGCTGAAAATGGTGGTCAGCTCCTTGGGAGATGGTTGTCAAGGATATTGGGCTGATGGGTAAGTTAGGAAAATGGGATAGCGGGTTTTGGGGGTTAGAATTGGCAATTGGGCCACTTTAAATAATTGTGTTCTTAGCTTAATTTTAACAAAAACTAACCTCTTCTTTTCTCTTCTTTAATTTTTTGTAATATTAGCCACTCTAACTCAAATTTTAATTTAAATTCTATTTCTTGTGTGGCTAGGCTATTTATTTACTAAAATTATTTTTTGGTTACTTTTTAGAAGTAATTTCCATGTGGGGCAAAAATTAGGCGCTCACAGCTGCCCCTCTTTGCTCGAGAACACGAACAGTTTTCGGGCAAAGACAAAGTGAGCCGTGTGACTAATTTTTCACCGTATTGTTATTCAAAAGAGGAAGAAAATGAAAAGTGCAACAGAGTCCTGGTTTTGGAAAACTTACATATCCGGGGTTATAAAGAATTAGGTCGCGTGTAGTTCAAGAAGTTTTGAAGTGATGGAGAGGATGAGGGAGCCGAGTGAGGTTCCGTTCTGCGATCATGTTATTACATCAAAATCAAAATGTAAAAGAACTAAACAAGCATATCAGCTATGAGTTACAAGATTCCTATCTATAAGTCTTCTGAAGCTTGATCTTGAGTCTTGGCTGGTTCTTCATGCAGACTCGAATCTGAATCTTGATGCTAGCTAGTTGCACGTGCTAGTTCATTCTTCTTCAGCTTTTCGGACCAGTACGGGACAAGTTTGTGGATTGATTCATGTTTTGAGCACTCCACAGCTTTTCTTCGCCTTTGCACTTTGGTTTCAACTCTTTTTCTTTTCCTTCTTTTATTCTGGACTGAGACTTGTTGTTTTGGTCGTCTCGAATCCTGCGCCTTGATGTACAACATGCTCAAGCATCAAAACAAACAAACGAAATTTTTCTGCCTCAGTTTTCACTAGGAAAATTTCATGAGTTATTGCAATGAAATTATATACTACTTCATTATTGAAAGCGATAAACAGGGCGGGAGTGGTGTACCTGGAGGAAACGTAGACTAGGGAGTAGAGACCCTATGTCTAAAAAAAATCAACTAGGGATTGGAGACCTTATGTTGGAAAGTCATCAATTAGGGAGTAGAGACCCTATATTGGCATCAACTAGGGAGTGGAGACCTTATGTTGGCATCAGGTTATGCTGGCATCAACTAGGGATTGGAGACCCTACATTGGCATCAACTAGGGAGTGGAGACCATATGTTGGCATCAGGTTATGCTGGCATCAACTAGGGATTGGAGACCCTACATTGGCATCAACTAGGGAGTGGAGACCATATGTTGGCATCAGGTTATGCTGGCATCAACTAGGGAGTGGTGACCCTATGTTAGCATCAACTATGGAGTGGAAACCATATGTTGGCATCGAGTTATGTCGGCATCAACTAGGGAGTGGAGACCCTATGTTGGCATCCGGTTATGCTGGCATCAACTAGGGAATGGAGACCCTATGTTGGAAAATCATTAGGTTATGCTGACATCAACTAGGGAGTGTGACCCTATGTTGGAAAAGTCATCAGGTTATGCTGGCATCAACTAGGGAGTGAGACCTTATGTTGGAAAAGTCATCAGGTTATGCTGGCATCAACTAGGGAGTGGGACCATATGTTGGCATCGAGTTATGTCGGCATCAACTAGGGAATGGAGACCCTACATTGGAAAAGCCATCAGGTTATGCTGGCATCAACTAGGGAGTGGGACCCTATGTTAGAAAAGTCATCGGGTTATGCTGGCATCAACTAGGGAGTGGGACCCTATGTTGGAAAAGTCATCAGGTTATGTCGGCATCAACTAGGGAGTGAGACCATATGCTGGAAAATCATCAGGTTATGTNCTAGGGAGTGAGAGCCTATGCTGGAAAATCATTAGGTTATGTTGGCATCAACTAGGGAGTGGTACCCTATGTTGGAAAATCATCAGGTTATGCTGGCATCAACTAGGGAGTGGTGACCCTATGTTGGCATCAACTAGGGAGTGGAGACCCTATGTTGGCATCAACTAGGGAGTGGAGACCCTATGTTGGCATCAAGTTATGTCAACATCAACTAGGGAGTGGATACCTTATGTTGGCATCAACTAAGGAATGGAATATCCTACGTTGGCATCGAGTTATGTCGGCATCAACTAGGGAATGGAGACCCTACATTGGAAAAGTCATCAGGTTATGCTGGCATCAACTAGGGAGTGGGACCCTATGTTGGAAAAGTCATCGGGTTATACTGGCATCAACTAGGGAGTGAGACCCTATATTGGAAAAGTCATCAGGTTATGCTGGCATCAACTAGGGAGTGAGAGCCTATGCTGGAAAATCATTAGGTTATGTTGGCATCAACTAGGGAGTGGTACCCTATGTTGGAAAATCATCAGGTTATGCTGGCATCAACTAGGGAGTGGTGACCCTATGTTGGCATCAACTAGGGAGTGGAGACCCTATGTTGGCATCAAGTTATGTCGACATCAACTAGGGAGTGGATACCCTATGTTGGCATCAACTAAGGAATGGAATATCCTGCATTGGCATCGAGTTATGTCGGCATCAACTATGGAATGGAGACACTACGTTGGCATCAACTAAGGAATGGAATATCCTATGTTGGAAAAGTCATCAGGTTATGTCGGCATCAACTATGGAATGGAGACACTACGTTGGCATCAACTAAGGAATGGAATATCCTATGTTGGAAAAGGTGTAGCTAGGGATTGGAGGCCCTATATTACTTTAGGTTTGAATTGTTTTCAACATCATTTCATCTTCTTCTTCTTTTTTTAAATTATTTTCAGATTATGAGTAAATGTGGGAAAGAATTTTAGAGTAGACTTTCTTTTTTGGAGTTGTTTCTGCAAAGCCGCTTCTAGACCTTGCGCAGTTTCTTTTTGGTTGCACCTTCTTCTTGCAATGTTGCTTTCGGGTTACACCTGCTTTCTTGTTCCCTTCAAACAAAGAACAATTTGTCAGTTTGAAATGGTGGTTGGTTTTGCAGCCTTGATTATTTCAACCGTTTGATCTCGGCCAGTCCTTTTGACGAAGATCTCAACCGCTTGCTTACTTGCTGGGGATTGGTTTCATTTCTAACCCTGGAGACCTTGGCTTTTCCGGAGTTTGCCATGGTGGTTGGTCGTGTGGGACTCAACATTTTTTATTTTATTTTGCCTTTGTAGGCCTTTCACTTCTGACTTGTTTTTATTTTGGATTTTCGGAGCATTCGGGGAATTTTGGCTCCTTAAACTTTGCGGCAATGTCTAGTCCCGTGGTACTTACCTTTTTTCAACTTTATTTTGCCTTCATCGGCCTTTCATTTTTGGCTTTTTTTCTTCCAACTTTAATTTCACAGCATTTGGGTTATTTTGGCTTTTCAGACTTTGCCGAGATGGTTAGCCACGTGGGACTCAACCTTTTCAACTCCATTTGCCTTTATAGTCACTTCAATTTGATTTTCTCCTTCCAAGAGTTTTGAGTTTGAAGCATCAGTCGCCATGGCCGGTCGAGGTCGACTTGGTGCCCCTGACGAGGTTGGGTGCCTTTTTGCATACTAGCCCGTGTTAAATGAGAACCATGTAAATCAGTATTGATAACCTTTATTTGTCTTACTTAAGGAATAGAGTTAGACCGAAAGGGAATGAAAGAAAACAAACAACGGAACCGGAAAAAATGAACTTAGACAAGAAATATCCCTTTCGGGGGAAGGAAAGAAGGACTTATCTGGAGTGTATGCGGCCTTCAATGAACATGACATGCCTCTTGGACTGGATGCATGATCTATGCAAACCGTCTAACTCTAAAAAATTCATCACAACTATTACCTCGAGATTGAGAAACCTTGCCCCGGACTGTGTCCATGTCAGTGACCCATTATCCTTTTTTCAATCAGTGGTTCCCTTTGCGGGTTTTCACCAACTAACCTCTCTCATTTCTCTTCTCACCATCGCCTTGTAGTGCTATTTGCGAGTTTTCACTAACAAGACTCTCTCATTTTCAATTTCTCTACTTACCGTCACCTCACGGTGCCCATGTGGGTTTTCACCGATAAGACTCTCTCATTTTATTTCTCTCATTTGGTTGCATCAGATCCAAGTAATTGTATCCTCCAATTTTGGACATCTTTGCCGATTGATCGGAAGGACTTGAACATGATTTGGGGTACAAAGAATTTGGATTGAATTACAACTTTGGAACCTTTCAGGCGAAACCATGGCCGAATTATTATAACATCTGCCCCAGTTTCACTTTTGGGGGAATTGGAATTTTTTATTTTGGTGTGACTGAACCCCAGAGAGGGGCTGCCTACGTATCCTTTCGGAATCAAGTCGAACATAGTTCAGGGAAACTTTGTTTTTGTTTTTTTTTCATTTCATTTTCCAATTCTTTTCCCTTGTTTTTTTTTCAATAACACTTTCGGGTTCCAAAAAGGGTAATCAAAGAAGAGTAATCGGCTTAAAGGGTTTGCAAAAGGGTTAATGGTATTTGGGTAGCGAGAATGAAAGGCTTCGTCATCCCAACCAGAGAACATTTGAAAATATATGGAGGATTAAACATAGTACCTTTTGACTGCACCTGCGTTGACAATTGTTTCAGAGACATTTTCTTCGATGTACCCCAAGTACAACGCACTCTTTTGGCAGTACTCTTGTTGCAATGCATGGACCTTACCAATCTGAACCAATTTTTCTTTGGTTGTTCCGATTCATTGTTTTATTTCCTTAATATAACTTCATTTGCATTCGGATTCTTGATTCATTATTTCAAAGTCTGACAACGTTTTAGGATCTGGGCATGAAGTCCGCAAGCATGTCATGTTATTGAAATCTGTATTTGAACATAACTGAAAGTAGATTAAGAAAAAAGACAAGATTAAGAAAAGAGACATTCTTGGAAAATGAAATATTAATTCCATTTGATTTTTTTTCTATTTTTTCTATTTTTTTGAAGTTTAAAGATAGAAGGGTTTACATCGGAAAGTAAGACAATAAAGTAAAACATCTGGATCACACCCTGAGATAATCCGGACGCATAAAGGATAGCAAGACCGGCTACCGAGACTCCCATCTGATAGGGAACGTTCAGGCTTGGCAACCATTTTTTGTTTGGATTTTCTCCTGTCTCGCCAATGGCTGCAATGGTCATCAATGCCGGATCTAATTATTCATCTTCACCAACCATTCTGACTACTGGCCCAGTATGAGCAGGCAGGGGATTGTTCATCATATTAGGGTCATCTCTATCCCTAAGCACTATTTCTTAGACCTCGATGAGGTATTCCACGGCTCTTTTAAGAGTCCAACAATCTTCAGTGTCATTCCCCACTGCTCCTGAATGGTATTCACATCTAGCATCAGCTCGGTGTGAGGAGGACTCGAGGTTCGGCCGATTTGGAGCTACTGGCTGCAGCAGACCTATCCTGACCAACTTTTGGATCAAGCTAGAGTATGATTCACCAATAAGGAGGTGAATAAGGATGGACTGATTCCTTCTTGGTGGGTGGGTGGGGGGGAGGGGGGGCTCTCTTGGGCGAGGATTGTATTGGGGAACATTTGGTTGGGGATTATACGGAGCTTGGTAAGGATGGGCATTTCTGGGAGGTGGAGCTCGGTTTCGTGTATAATGTTGTGGCCGTGTGTAAGGTTGTGTGTTCATCACCGCATAGGGAGGTGGTGCCACGGCATAAGCATCATCTTGATAGGGATAATAATGTTGTGGGACCTTAGGAAGCATATATGATTGGTTGAATGCCCTGCGGGCCCCCTTCGAGCTCGAAGTATTCATGGCACCCTCTTCTCTCTCGTTTCTGTTCATCAAACTCTCTGACCCATTCTGAACGGCCAGTGATGCAGCTTTAAAATCAGCTTGACTGTCATGACTCCAAATCCTAACAGGTCGTGATGGCGCCTATCGTGGAACTAGGATAGTCAACCATCACATTACTACACATTTGTTCTATTATAATATTTCGAAAATCAATAATAATAAGCAAAATAAGCAATTAACATTTTTCTCTAAGTCTTTAAGCAATTATAATATAATTCAACAGTCTAAACTAATCCCCCAAGACTGGAGTCAACCGATCACGAGCATCTAAGAAATAAACTAACTCTGCTAATGTCTTAAACAATGTCTATGAAATAAATACTAATACTAGAAGGAAGGGAAATGGAGAAGTTGTGGACGCTTGACAGCTACCTCGAAATCACGTAAGTTGCTGATAACGAACTCGGACGACTACTGCTCTGAATCAATACCTGGATCTGCACACAGAGGTGCAGGGGGTAATGATGAGTACGCCAACTCAGTAGTAATGCAAATAAATCACAGTCTGAGAATAAGAATCACACAGCACAGATACACAAATCCACAAAACAGTAAAACATCAAGTCTCCATACAGTATACATCAATTACATAAGTTCGAAAACCAGTTTCCATAAAATCCTTTGAAACAAGTATATCTTTCCAATATTTCTTTGTAAAACTCTCAGTAATATCAGTTTGAAAAATGAAGTGAATCATAGTCAAAAACTCAGTAAAATATCATCATAAAACTGCCCTTCGTGCCATAATCATCACTCGTAACAATTTCCCTCAGCACCTCACCATCACTCAGTATCATCCCCGCGGGAAACCTCACTGTCACTCATGCCTCCCAACCACTCATCACTCAGCACTATCACTCAGTAGGTACCTGCGTTTACTGGGGGTGTACAGACTCCGGAGGGGCTCCTACAGACCAAGCGCTATAAACAAGCCACATCATGGAAATAATCACTCTCAGGCACTCGGCCTCTCTCATATCATAACATCCTCACAACATTGTCCCTCAGCCTCACTCAGTCAGACACTCTCAGCATGCCACTCGAGCCATGAATAATACGGGGTTCTCGACCCGAAATAGTAATTCATTTCAAGAAATAGTAATATCATCAAATAGGAGTGTCAACAATTTCACAAGAAAGACAAAGTGTAAAATCATAGTTTCAAAGTAGTGAGAATATCAGTAAAATAGCCCCCAAGGGGTTAAAACAGATTGGCACTAGGCCCCAAACATGGCTTACAACCCAAGTATAACAAAACATAGTAATATTAATAACCATATGCTTTAAAAGCGGTTTCGCAACTCAATAGTTGCCTAAAAAGAAATATTTTATTTTTCCAAATTTCCAATTCGTGTACGCCCCACACTCGTCATCCAGTGTGTGCGTCACTCCAAAATCGTGAAAGGATGTAAAGTCCGGGGTTTCATACCCTCAGAACAGGATTTAAAGACATTACTTACCTCAAACTATCCCGAAAAGCTACTTTGCAACCCGCTTGCCTCTCGAATCAACTTCCGAGTGCTCCAAATCTATAAAGATCAGATCTTTCTCATTAAATTATGCTAAGGGAATGAATTCCAATTGAACAATACCGATTTTAGCACAAAATCCGAAATTAGCCAAAACCCATCCCCCTGGCCCGCATCTCGGAACTCGACAGATTTTATACCAAACTTTTCTTCATCATCTCACAAGTCCGTACATATAAATAACTCTAAAATCGGAGTTCGTTTGACCCCTCAAATCATCCGTAAAAGGTCTCATAATCTTAAGCCCTAACTTCACCTTTTTTTACTGATTTTCATGAATTAAACACTGATATATTGATCCTTAATCACATATAATCGAGTTTTAGGTCCAAAATCCTTACCTCAATGAAGAACAATGATTTTCTCTCTTAAAAATCGCCTCAAAAGCTTCTTCCCGTTCAAAATGGTGGAAAAGTTGGTATTGATCGCGAAAGGGTTTTAATTTATACTTCCTAGGTCCGGACACTGTGCGATCGCGGCTCTAGGAGTGCGTTCGCGATGAAAAAAATTTACCAGCCCTTATTTAACCCTATGAGATCGTGTAAGCTCAAACATGTTCGCACAGGGTACTCAGTCACTCCCCTGCCACACGCGCCAACACTGTGCGATCGCAAAGGAACACTCGCGGCCGCACTGCCTTGCTCTCCCTCTACTCCCGATCGCATCTCCCCATACGCGATCGCACATAACAAATTTTTGGACCTCGCCAACTAACCTGTGTGATCGCGTACAACACCCTGCGATCGAATAGAAGAAAATTATACCTGCAGCACACCAGCAAAAACTGCTATTTTCTAAGTCCAAAAGTGTCCGTTAATCACCCGAAATCAATCCCGAGCCCCTCGGGACCCGAACCAAATTTGCCAACACATCATAAATGATCATTCAAACTTAGTTTCACCCTTGGAACACAAAACTAACATCAAAACACCAAAATCACATCAGATTCAAGCCTAAGAACTTTGATATTTCTAGAATCCACCCATGATGCCGAAACTATCCAAAACAACTTCGATTGACCTGAAATTTTGCAGACATATCCAAAATGACATTACGAACTTGTTCCAACTTTCATAATTCTATTCCGACCCCGATAGCCTATTTTTCATTGCCGATCAGAAGTCGCCAAAAACTAACTTTCGCCAATTCAAGCCTAATTCTACACTGGACATCACAAAATTATTTTGAACACAATCCTAAGTCCCAAATCACCTAACGAAACTATCCGAGCCATAAAATATGCATTCCGAGGTCGTTTACCAATAAGTCAACTCTCATATGACTTTTTCAACTTTAAGGATATTTTTAAAGACTGTGTGACTAATTTCTCATTATAACCATTCTGATTTCAAGCCTACCAACGCTAACACATCAATAACAGTATAACCAACCTATGAAAAGTCAATAACAGTAATTATAATACAAATTCTACGGAACAACCGACCGGATCGTTACATTCTCCCCCACTTAAACATACGTTCGTCCTTGAACGTGCCCAGAGTTGTTCCAAACACCACCAAAATTGTTGTGTAACCTACCATGCACATATTCGGAGGTGATTCCACGTTACCTTACCCCATATAGGTCTAATAGCACAACACAATTGAAATTTTGAAGTCCGATCCTGACCCATAAACCTTAGAACTAAATTTCCACTTCTGAGTCCATTCACAAGATCAAATTTCCCGACTATAAGCTGAAATAGTCTGAACACGCTGTATTAAGCCATATCTGCAACACAAGATGAAATCACATAATATATCGCATGACTCAACACTCATAACAATGACTGCTAATCCCAATCACTGCTCATAACAACCCAATACCGGTAAATAACCTCTTATCAAACAAAACCTCGCTTAAACACCTTCATATGGTGCCGTTGATGAAAGAAACACGTAGAAACCTGCAACCATTCGTCCGATCAGCATCAATACCATCCAGAGCCATAACTTGTGCAACTCGTGCACTCAATAACAGCATCCCAAGATCTCAATTTATAAAATAGAGAAGACTCACACGAGAGGACTACCCTGTCATTACTCTTGCCATTACCACATCATGCTAAAAGCCTGATACACATCGTGAAACCATATCACACAATTCCTACACCAAGGATCATCCATCTACTTAACTTTGCTACAAAGCGTGATCTCATCCAACCGCTGGACCACATGAAATACTCCAAGACACCCTACTCAAAATCCATAACCATGCAAAATTCGACATCAATTACTCAAAGTGAATTGCCATAACCATGGGGAAATAGGACGATACCATGCCACCCGAACCAGAAAGAACATAAACAATACGTCTCAATCCAGCAACACCCATACTAGCCTACCAATAACTCTAAGTCAACTCTGGTCACCCACAACAGGTAGATAACTCTCTGAACGTTCATAACGACTGAATCATGACATATACTAACAATTGACTAGCTTTGCTCGCATCCTCGTAGTTCACAACTACAATGTTCATGAAAACTCCCAATCTCAAAAATCCATGAGGTGCACCAATTACTATATCTGATCCCAATTCCACCACTCGAATATATAACATGTCTCTAATACTCAATCATTCCACGGGGATACTCCTATAATTCTTCTGTGCCACCAACAAACTTGAATATCGGCAATCGATCCAACAAAAGAGCATCGTAACACCAATGATGCACCCTTACTCAAATACATTGCCTTATACACATTGTCCTTTATGAATGTATACTCTCATCCAGCCACCCAATAGTGGTATCCTTTACCTAATCATCTGAAACTGCCAGTTTTGACCTTCCTTCCAGAACTGAACCATGACCTCACATATGCCACTCTCCACTATACACAAAATACCGCATACACCATGCACTCCTATGATAAATATGAGAACTTCATGCTCCCTTCTTAGCCACAAACAACTACGTACCCAACTAACCAAGAACTTTCCATTTGATCCCATCTAGAAGCAAAATCACTATACATCACATGACCCTCACGCCAGTAGAAATATACATCTCCAACCGTGGTAGAAACCATCAAGAACTCTCCAAATCACATTTGTAAAACACCAAACCGCCAGGACTGAATCCTTCTAACTCAACCAAGCTACGCATGCCACCAAATTCCAAGAGAATTGCTAAGAAACACCTGTAACAACTCATTACCTTATAAACACCCAAAGAACTAACCATATCCCTTATCATGCCGATCCGACCTGCTACCAAGTTGTCCTATTTATCCAAGTTCCTTTTGACTTACCTTCTAATTGATACTTCTTCTTGCCATAATACCGCAATTCTCAATCCCGACTCACCGCACGAAACCCGAGCATAAGAATATATCGTCTAAGGCTTATAAGCCGTTGAATACTCTCTCAAATATCCCCAAATGCACCACATTAGAAATACTTACCCTGAAGAGACTTCCTGCGAATTTAAAGTCATTACCTTCACTTTCCTGATACTGATGGATAGAATCCATGATAATGCAAATACACCACAAGTTTTGACACCTTCCACGTAAATCTCAGTTCTGGCCCTTCTCACACCTTGAAGATCCTCGATCGGTACATATAACCTTGAATCCGTATGAACCATTCTCGAACGTCATTTACTCTACACAATTTCAATTACACTAGCCAAGTAAACAGAACGACCAGACCCCGCTTGCAATCCACATACTAGGAAAGTAATTCACACCTTTGAAGCAAAAAGCACACTCATACATTGCACACTCTACACTTACCAGTACAACTCCATCACTCAATGAATTCCACTATCCGTAAAGTACATTACAACTTGTATCGAAGAAATTTCCATTACTCGAGTCATTCCCAGACTCCACCTCTGCAGGTCATAACTGATTCACCAACATACCTCGAACCGAAACCAATACAACACATAATCGTGTAATCAACTTATCAATAACGAACTCCCCCACTTGGCTCAAAGCCAAGGATCAAGACAAACAGTAACTCACAATGCCCATAGGCTATCACTGCCACCATACTGTGGTGAGATTCAACTCGATCCTTCATAAGCTCATATGACCCAAACCATCTAACCCTCAAATCGAATACAAATCTCGCATCCACCATTGAAATGGTCATGCCAACTTCCACAAGCGATCTAAACTCAAATTATAACATACATCATTTACTGGTAGAAACTTACTACAGATCAACATAAGGACCACACATCTCGGGACAACCCGCATGAGATACCACTGCGTGCTTAGCCTCAACTGATATCTCCCTATACACTTCCGAAAATCATAGCTATCACGCAATCATTATACCTTCCTACATTAGAACACAACCACTGCCTGCTCCCAAGACATCCCATTAAGCGGTATAAGAGCCTGAAGCTGATGGCAATACTAACACTGGGGTTGTGGTCAAGGAATTCTTGAGCTTCTGGAAGCTCTACTCACACTCGTCTGACCACATAGATACCTTCACTGGACACCACGTGTCCCAAGAATGCTACTGAACTGAGCCAACAATTCACACTTGGAGAACTTCGCACAAAGCTTCTCCTCCCTATATCCTTGTAATACCATCATCACATGTTGAATATGTTATCCCTGGCTACGAGAGTACGCCAGGATTCCATCAATGAACACAGTAATAAAGGAGTTATAACACGGCTGAATTCACCGCTAATCAAATACATGAACGCTGCTGGAGCCTTGGTCAGCTCAAAAGACATCACAGGAACTCAGAACATAACAGGAAAACCCACTTCACTTCACAACTAAACTACACGAGAGGTCCTTCAATACTCATAACTCGAAGCCATATTCTAACTCAATATAGAAGTCAAATAATCAATGGTTCTTGACACATCTCCTGCCAATTCATTTTGTTCACAATCAAACGACATGAATACATCTAACTATCCGATCACACTCACCATGTAGTCATCTAGTCACAAAGTTCCATCAATAAGGACACAACCAGACATATAAGTCCCCCAACATATGTGCTCACACAAATGAAATCTCAACACTCAAGCCACAGACAAAAATTCGGCCTCAAGTCCTTCCGACTGGACCATTATTAACATGTTAAAAATCACATCTCCACCCATGGAATTCAAAAGCCTACGATGCACAACTGATACCAAGCGCTCGCGTGCGCATTCGAATACATGAAAGGAATTCAAAGAGTTACGCTTTTGATGAATAAAATGGATTCACACGATAAGAATTCAAGAATGTGGAATATTTTGTAAGGGTTCTGCAGCCTCTCGAAGATAAGTACAGACGTCTCCGTACCGATCCGCAAGACTCTACTAAACCTGCTCATGATCGTTGAGTCCTATGTAACCTAGAGGCTCTAATACCAACTTGTCACGACCCCAAATCCTAACAGGTCATGATGACGCCTATCGTGGAACTAGGCTAGCCAACCATCACATTACTACACATTTGTTCTATTATAATATTTCGAAAATCAATAATAATTAGCAAAATAAGCAATTAACATTTTTCTCTAAGTCTTTAAGCAATTATAATATAATTCAACAGTCTAAACTAATCCCCCAAGACTGGAGTCAACCGATCACGAGCATCTAAGAAATAAACTAACTCTGCTAATGTCTTTAAAAATGCCTATGAAATAAATACTAATACTAATAAAGGAAGGGAAATGGAGAAGCTGTGGATGCTGGACAGCTACCTCGAAATCCCGTAAGCTGCTGATAACGAACTCGGACGACTACTGCTCTGAATCAATACCTGGATCTGCACACAAAGGTGCATGGAGTAATGATGAGTACGCCAACTCAGTAGTAATGAAAATAAATCACAGTCTGAGAATAAGAATCACACAGCACAGATACACAAATCCACAAAACAGTAAAACATCAAGTCTCCATACAGTATACATCAATTACATAAGTTCAAAAATCAGTTTCCATAAAATCCTTTGAAACAAGTATATCTTCCCAATATTTCTTTGTAAAACTCTCAGTAATATCAGTTTGAAAAATGAAGTGAATCATAGTCAAAAACTCAGTAAAATATCATCATAAAACTGCCCCTCGGGCCATAATCATCACTCGTAACAATTTCCCTCAGCACCTCACCATCACTCAATATCAGCCCCGCGGGCAACCTCACTGTCACTCATGCCTCCCAATCACTCATCACTAGGCACTCGCACTCAGTAGGTACCTGCGCTCACTGGGAGTGTGTACAGACTCCGCAGAGGCTCCTACAGCCCAAGCGCTATAAAGAAGCCACATCATGGAAATAATCACTCTCAGGCGCTCGGCCTCTCTCATATCATAACATCCTCACAACATTGGCCCTCGGCTTCACGCAGACAGACACTCTCAGGAAGCCACTCGGGCCATGCATAAAACAGAGTTCTCCACCCAAAATAGTATTATCATCAAATAGGAGTGTCAACAATTTCACAAGAAAGACTGAGTGTAAAATCATAGTTTCAAAGTAGTGAGAATATCAGTAAAATAGCCCTCAAGGGTTTAAAACAGATCGGCACTAGGCCCCAAACATGGATTACAACCCAAGTATAACAAAACATAGTAATACTAATAACCATAAGCTTTAAAAGCGGTTTCGCAACTCAATAGTTACCTAAAAAGGAACTTTTTTTTTCCAATTTCCAATTCGTGCACGCCCCACACTCGTCATCCAGTGTGTGCGTCACTCCAAAACCGTAAAAGGATGTAAAATCCGGGGTTTCATACCCTCAGGACAGGATTTAAAGATATTACTTACCTCAAACTAGCCCGAAAAGCTACTCTGCAACCCGCTTGCCTCTCGAATCAACTTCTGAGTGCTCCAAATCTATAAAGATTAGATCTTTCTCATTAAATTATGCTAAGGAGATGAATTCCAATTGAAAAAAATACCAATTTTAGCACATTATCCGAAATTAGCCAAAACCCGACCCCCGAGCCCGCATCTCGGAACTTGACAAATTTTATAACAAACTGTTCTTCATCATCTCACGAGTCCGTACATATAATAACTCTAAAATCGGAGTTCGTTTGGCCCCTCAAATCATCCCTAAAATGTCTCATAATCTCAAGCCCTAACTTCATCTTTTTCTACTAATTTTCATGAATTAAACATTGATATTTTGATCCTTAATCACATATAATAAAGTTTTAGGGTCCAAAATCCTTACCTCAATGAAGAACAATGATTTCCTCTCTTAAAATTCGCCTCAAAAGCTTCTTCCCATTCAAAAATGGTGGAAAAGCTGGTATTGGTCGCGGAAGGGTTTTAATTTGTACTTCCCAGGTCCGTACACTGTGCGATCGCGGCTCCAGGAGTGTGTTCGCGATGAATAAAATTTACCAGCCCTTATTTAACCCTATGCGATCGCGTAAGCTCAAACGCGTTCGCACAGGGTACTCAGTCACTCCCCTGCCACACGCGCCAACACTGTGCGATCGCAAAGGAACACACACGACCGCACTGCCTTGCTCTCCCTCTACTCCGCGATCGCACAGAACAAATTTCTGGACCTCACCAACTAACCTGTGCGATCGCATACAACACCCTGCGATCGCATAGAAGAAAATTATACCTGCAGCACACCAGCAAAAACTGCTATTTTCTAAGTCCGAACGTGTCCGTTAATCACCCGAAATCAATCCCGAGCCCCTCGGGACCCCAACCAAATTTACCAACACATCATAAATGTTCATTCAAACTTAGTTTCACCCTTGGAACACCAAAACTAACACCAAAATCACATCGGATTCAAGCCTAAGAATTTTGATATTTCTAGAATCCACCAATGATGCCGAAACTATCCAACACAACTCCGATTGACCTGAAATTTTGCAGACATATCCAAAATGACATTATGAATCTGTTCCAACTTCCGGAATTCCAGTCCAACCCCGATAGCCTATTTTCCACTGCTGACCGGAAATCGCCAAAAACTAACTTTCGCCAATTCAAGCCTAATTCTACATCGGACATCACAAAATTATTCTGAAAACACTCCTAAGTCCCAAATCGCCTAACGAAGCTATCCGAGCCATAAAATCCGCATTCTGAGGTCGTTTACCAATAAGTCAACTCTCAATTGACTTTTTCAACTTTAAGGCTATTTTTAAAGACTAAGTGACTAATTTCTCATTATAACCATTCCGATTTCAAACCTGTCAACTCTAACATATCAATAACAGTATAACCAACCTATGAAAAGTCAATAACAGTAATTATAATACAAATTCTACGGAACGACCGACCAGGTCGTTACATTGACTCAAGATCCGGCCTATTTTCAAACCATTTTCGACCATCTCCCCAATTTTGATAGCTTCAGCGAATGGTCTACCCATAACAGACATCATGATCTGGAAGTATTCTGCCTCTTGGGCCTGTAGGAAGACCGCAACCATTTTAGTTTCTTCCATTAGAGGCTTTACCCGGGCGGCTTGCTCGCACCATTTTACAGCATATTTGCGGAAGCTTTTCGTGGTTTTCTTTTTCAAATTGGACAAAGAGTTCTTGTCAGGAGCGATGTCCACATTATACTGGAATTGGAGGACAAAGTCTCGGGCCAAATCGTTCCACACATGCCAATGGGTAATTTCCTGATCCATATACCATTCAGAAGCAATTCCGGTGAGGCTTTCTCCAAAGTAGTCCATTAGCGACTCCTCTTTTCCATCAGCACCCCTCAGTTGGTTACAATATCGTTTCAAGTGAGCGATCGGGTCTCCGTGCCCGTCATATTTTTCAAACTTTGGCGTCTTGAAACCAACCGGCAGGTGAACATATGGAAACATGCATAAATCGGAGTACGAGACACTCTTCTGATCAATCAAACCCTACATGTTTTTAAGCTTTGCTCTAGTCTTCTCATCTTCCGAGCCATTTCTTCCTGCTCAGGGTTTCTCATTGTTCTTTCTTGTCCCATGGAAAACTCAAATTACGGGTGTTGAGGGTAAGAGTTTTGCTTGGGCACTGTTGGATGTGTCGTAGTGGAGACTATTGGTGCAGCGAACATTGCTGGTTGTTCCCTTGAATCCGGCGCCTGGGGGTGATCCACAGATGGCATTCCGAGGCCATTAGACGACATTAGAGGGTGCCCACATGGGAAGAATGGGTTGGGAACAAGGATGTTGGAAAGCCCATCTGAATTGGGGATCTACTCAGGGAAACCAGGGATTACACTTGGCGGTTCCCTACCTTTAGACCAGGCGTCCCACATTTCCAACATACGGAGACGCAACATTCTATTTTCTTCAGCAAATGTTGATTCTGGCTGCGGAATAACCAATGTCGGGCTATCCACTGGACCGTTGATTGGTAGATTATTTGCGAAGGCCATCTGTGCCTTTGGATCTTGTGAAGGACGAGAAGCCATACTACCAACAAAACCAACCACCAAAACCTAGCTAAAGTGCACACCCAACAACCTTGTTAGTTTGAGACATTTAACATATAGGAAATCACATATTGGGGATGCAATGCACCTAACAGTTAAACGTTTCTACCATGTGTTTGAACGGTTGCATGTTTCATCCCGACCTTTAAATGTCCCTTTCCAATTTTGTTTCTCCCTTTTTTTTTCTTTTTTTTTTTTTGAATTTTTCATATCTCGATTTCTTTTTCTTTCTCTTTTTGTTATTTTCGCTCTTTCTTTTTCTCAATTATCTTTTGTTACTCTTCTTGTTTTTCTCGTTCACTCTATTTTTTCACTTTCTTTCTTTATTTCTTTCTTTCTTTTTCTCTCTCTCTCTTTTATTTTTTTTATTTTTATGGCTATGATCGAATCCTATGGGGATTGTCTACGTATCATGACGTCGCATGAATCAAATCTTGCGTAGTTCGGGAAGATGGAGAATAAAATAAATAACATAACTCTTTTTTTTTCTTTTATAAAAATCAAACATATTTTTTTGAATTTCATTTTTTTTTTTTTGAATTTTTGAAAGAAAGACTTTAAAAGAAGAAACAAAACATTTTTGGCTCTTTTTCTTTTTTGAATTGTTTGAACAATAGACTTCTAAAGAAGCAAGAATATATTTATTTTTTTAATTTTGGGAAAAATATTTCAAGATAAAGGAACCTGCATTCTGGATTTTGATTTTCGATTGATTTGTTTTTTTGAAATAAAAACTTCTAGATAAGAAAGAAAATATTTTTGAATTTTTTTTTTGGCTTTTTGGATTTTCATTTTTTTTAAAAGGACTTTCAAAGAAGAAAGAAATATCTTTTTGGATTTTTAATTTTTTTTTTTTTGCACTTTTGGGAAAAAGACTTCTAAAAAGGTTAGAAAATATTTTTCTACGCGTGACTCGTAGAAAAATGAGTACACATACGCGTGACTCGTCTCAAGATAATTTCTTAAAAGCGGTAAAAGAGAAAAATATACATAGGTCCCAAAAAAGAGTAATTAGATCAAATAAGCCAAGTATGAATTATTAAGAGACCGTGCTAGAACCACGGAATTCGGGAGTGCCTAACACCTTCTCCCGGGTTAACAGAATTCCTTACCTAGTTTTTCTAGTTTTGCAGACTTTAAACGAAGTCAAAAAATTTCTCGATTTGGGATTTAAAATAAATCGGTGACTTGGGACACCATATAATTATCCCAAGTGGCGACTCTGAATAAGAATAAAAAATAATCTCAAATTCGATTAATGTCACTTAAATTGGAAAAACTCCCTTATCCCACCTTATCGGAAAAAGGAGGTGTGACATTTATACATCAGTATTTAGAAGTAGGAGAGAAAGAACTACGCAAGGGATAGAGGGGGACTCCTAGGTCCTGCGGACGGGGCAAATGTACCTTGAAGTCTCCGTAGCAGGAGGAGGTGCACGACTAATAACAAGACTCGAACGATATACCTGGATCTGCACACGAAAACATATGCGGAAGAGTAGCATGAGTACGCCACAATGGTACCCAATAAGTTCCAAGCCTAACCTCGGTCAAGTAATGACGAGGTCAGGTCAGGCCCACTGGTCAATAATAAATAAGGCAGAGAATATACAATATAATAATATTAGACTAGAATTTAACAAAAGGAAAATGCAGGAAACAATAGAACAACACACATGTTAAACAGCGGGGAAAATCCCGAGATACCGTCTCGTAGTCCCAAAATAAATATGCAGGGAGAACTCTCGAGGTACCGCCGCGTAGTCTCAAAAGTAAATGTGTAGGAGGATCTCCCGGAATACCGTCCCATAATCCTAAAAGTAACATACAGGGGGATCTCCCGAGATACCGTCCCGTAGTCCCAAAGTAAATGCGCAGCTCAAGCAAAACGAAGATAACAGTTTCAGCAAGAAAATATATAGTTTAGACTAAGTACAAGTCAAGAAAAGAAGCAGGAATCCACCAAACATGTTGCATAGAGTTTTGATAAGCAATCAAGACACATAGACATGCTATTCTAGGCTAACATGATGACTACGCATGCTAGTATACTAAATTAAGATGAAAACAGGTAAATTCTCAGTAAACAAATCAGGTTTTGCAACAAATAGGTGCTCATATATCATATCATTACCAAATTCTAAGGGGATTTCCCCCGCATAAGGTTAGGCAACATACCTCGAATCAAGCTCAATCAATCGGTAACAATGCTTTTCCCATGAATATCTAACTCTAAATGGCCAAAATCTAGCCAAAATCAATTACATACCATAAACATATCTATAAGAAACTAATCTAATTAATGAAATCTAAACTAGAGCAAGAAATTAGAAAATCAACCCAAAAAAGCCTCCCAGGGCCCACGTCTCGAAATCAGGTAAAAGTCACAAAAATATGAACACCCATTCACTCACGAGTACAACCACACAAGAATTACTCGAATACGACCTCAAATCGCCTTTCAAAACTCGAAATTTTAGTCTATGAAGTTTCTACCATTTTCCCCCAAATTTCCAACTCAAATCCCTAATTAGATGATGAAAATAACAATAGATTCATGAAATCTAGTCCAATCGAGGCTAGAATCACTTACCCCAACAATATCCTTGAAGAATCCTCGAAACATTGCCTCACCAAGCTCTCAAGTCCCAAAATTGAAAATGGGAATCAAACCCTCGAACTTGGTCTTTTTCTGCCCAGTTATTCCGCATCTGCAAACCTACTATCGCACCTGTGACGCCGCACCTGCGGAAAATCCATCGCAGGTGTGAAAATGACTTAAAAGGCTACGTTCACATCTGCGAGAAATGGGCCGCACTTGTGTGCCCTCTCCTGCGGTTGGCCCTCCGCATCTGCGACCCTGCCCAGGCCGCCCATACTCGCACCTGTGATCCTTCCTCCGCATCTGTGTATTCGCAGATGCGGCTCCCTTCTCGCACCCTCGCTCACATACCAACTTGACCAAAACCTCTGTTGCTCTCCTCTTTCCTCACGTGCGAGTTCACACCTGCGGTCTCCCCACCGCAGGTGCAAAACACCAGAAGACCAGAAAACTCAGCAATTGCTAAGTCCAAATTTCAACTCGTTAAGCATATGAAACACATCTGAGGCCCCCGGGAGCTCAACAAAACATACCAACCAGTCCTAAAACATCATACAAACTTATTCGATCCCTAAAATCACATCAAACAACGCTAAATAACACAAATCACCCTCCGATTCAAACTTAGTGAACTTGAAACTTCCAATTTCTACTACCGATGCCGAAACATATCAAAACCACGTCCGAATGATCCCAAATTCTGCACACAAGTCATATTCATCATTACAGGCCTACTCCATCTTCCGGAATCGGAATCCGACCCTGATGTAAAAAAGTCCTCTACCGGTTGAAATCTCCAAAAAATTGATTTTCGCTATTTCAAGCCTAAATAGCTACAAACCTCCAAAGCACAATCCTGACATGCCCCTAAGTTTAAAATCACCCACGGAGCTAAAGGAACCGACAAAACTCTATTTCGGTGTCGCCTTCACACAGTTCCGACTACGGTCAAAATCCTACGACTTAAGCTTCTGTTTAGGGACCAAGTCTCCCAAAACAATTCGAAACCACATTAAAGACCTCCCGACAAATCACATAAGCAGAAAGAGACACAGGGAAACCAGTAAACAGGGGATCGGGGTTATAACTCTCAAAACAATCGACTGGGTCATTACACCCCCGCGGTGCGCCAGTTGGCATCTTCAGAGGCTCATTTCTGACGGAGTTGGCACGTCTGCACAGTTGCACCACACCCAGCGGTGTGGCTATGTATTTTTTACAAAGTATTTTTGTTTCTTCAATTTTTGATTTACATACTTGGTCGATCTCGATTTAATTCCTTGGGAGTTTACTCAAACTTCAAAGGTCCAACTTGTTTGATTTAGCTCCCGTATTATCTTTTTAACTCGGAATCACCTTATACAAAGTATAAACACATAATGAGTGCAATTCACTATCATTTGAGCACAAACACAAGTAAAATCCAATAATTAATGTGCAAACTATGACTAAAATACGAGTTTTTAGCCTACCATAAACACCCACACTTAAACCATTGCTCGTCCTCGAGCAATCAAAGTGCATTTCACGCAGCGACAGACTTCTCATCCGAAAACTTCCCTAACACCTCATGCCAAGAATATTTAAAGCAGACTAAGTACCCTATGATAACATCCTAGCCTTAAGACTCGACTCAAAAATACCATGCATGTTCCAAAAACCTGCCCACTTACTCTAACACAGAGGCCAAAGACATTACCTTTCCTTCGCAAATCATGTGCCCTTACACCAAAGATAAAGAGTAGTTCCTGACACAATAAAATTCAAGAACAAATAGGAACTCAAGATAGAAAAAATTCACTCACTCTCAGAATTAAAATTCATGTGCCACAGAAGACGCACCATATGCTTGTCCATAGTATAATACACTACTAATTGTGCTCATCCAGTCAAAGATCAAGTAGGACTTTATTTTGGTTGTAATGTAGGTTGCGGGATGGGTAGGATACATTTGTATATAGTGAATACACCTCCCTAAGTAATTTAATACATAAACATTAACACTTTAAACCCCACGCTTGTGTTGAACCAAACCACAACCTTCAATAGCGTCACGCTCCCAATATCTTTAAGTACAAACAAGATGAGAATTACCACTAGCAAGGAATCAAGTTTTTTTGTAGTACATACACAAACTCTCTCTTATTTTTCTTTTTCTCAAACTTCTAATTGATTTTCCTTTCTCTTTTTATTTTTCAATTCCTTATATGTGGCTATCACAAATTTTCAACTAGTGAACCTTTATCCATTCTTCTTAGTTCCACTCAAAAGCCAAATATACCTCCACTCAGCTCCTAACAATCTCATGATAGTTTCAAGTGCTCACGAGAGATAAGAGGTTCAAACATACGGTAAATTCGAACAAAGGGGTTAGGCTTGTAGTGTGGTTGCCAAAGAAGTAGGATTACAAGCTTAGAGGGGCTAACTAGGGTACATAACAATCACACGGGTCACAAACATATAATCACCTCAACAAAGAAATGTATGTATCACTTCCTAGACTGAACAAGACTACTATTTCGCTTTGCAAACACATGGGACTGAACTAGACATCAACTGACATGCACATAATATTAACAAATCCTCACACATATATTGGCACATAACTCACTTAGGACCGGATCTATCCCGGTTCTCTAGTCAAAGTAGTTAAGCAACATAAAAATCAACCAAATTCAAGCACTTATACACTAGTCAAGAACTAAGCCCGGGCGTCACAACTAAGGCACTCACTACTCTCAAGGCACAACAAAGTCAAGAAAAGTTATCTCCATTTAATAACATAGCACAAGACTTCAAATATTCGAACAAAAGAAAAATTAACTACAACGGTTCAAGCAAAACCCATGAAAAAGAATTGCGACACAAAAAAAACCAAAGGGGAATTGTTACACTATCTAAGAAAACAAAATATTTTTTCCCGACTTTGATCCCTCGGGAAGATAGTCGATGAAATCCATCATCGAGAAAAGTCAACAATTTTTTTTTCAAACAAAAGAAAAGAAAACAAACACACATGTACATATTTACATCCCCACCCCACACTTTAAATTGTGACATGTCCCCACGATACACAAATAAAAGCAAGAGGTAAAGGAAACTTCCCTGACCTTTTCTTCCCCCACTTTGAGCATGAGCTTCCTTTCCTGAATGTCTAGAATAGCTCTGCCAGTAGCCAAGAAGGCTCTCCCTAAAATTAGAGGGACCTCCCTATTCTCTTTCATGTTCACCACGATGAAGTCCACAAGGAACACAAATTTATCCTCCCGAACTAGAACATCTTCCACTATTCCTTCAGGTATCATTGTGGTATAATCCGCCGGCTAAAATGACCCAGGGTATCGATCTGATATCTCCAATCTCTCCATCCAATTTCCTGAAAATAGACAGTATCATAAGATTAATAGAAGCACCTGAATCACAAAAATAATTTTTAAATTTAGTTCTTCCTAACGATCAAGGTATAGTAAAACTCCATGGATCTACACACTTTTGAGAGATCTTATTTTGCAGAATGGCACTACAATGATCTGTGAGCTTGACAACCGATGTCTCTTTCGATTTTCCCTTGTTGGTCAATATTTCCTTCAAGAATTTAGCATAAGCTGGCATTTGAGAGAGCGCCTTCGTGAATGGTAAATTAACATGCACATGCTTGAGAAAATATAGGAAACGCCCAAATTTTTTGTCCATCTTCTCTCTTCTATTCTTCTGAGGGAAAGGTAGAACATGCATGTATTTGCTTTTCCCAATCACCTTATTTATTACATTCCCATCTTTATTCTTCCTTTGAGATCAAGTCTTCCCCTTATTCAGCCACTGATCTACCAACCCTTCACCTTATCGAATGTTGTTATTTTTCTACTCCTCCACAATCTCTACATGTCTTTTAATCAACTCATCCTTTTGTTTTACCCTGGGATCCTCCAATACGTGCTCACTCCTCCAAAACACTGCATTTGTTGTCTCTTTTGGATTTCTCTTAGTATCAGTAGGGAGAGTTCCTGGAACCCTTTCAGATAATAGATTAGCAAGTTGCTCGACCTGTCTTTCCAAGTTTCGAATGGCTGTGCTCTGTTCTCGGATAGTTGTGCCTTGTTCCCGGATAGTTGCGCCATGGGTTTCAAGCCTCTCATATGTCTTAATAATAAAGGCCTTTATCATATCTTTCATACTAGACTGATTAGACTGTGGAGGTTGATATTGTTGCCTATGCTGATTTGAAAACCTGGAGCTCCCTGTCCCTAGGGTATGGAGTTATTCTGTTGCCATGCATTCGCACTACCACCTGGAAAACTCCAAGAATACCTTGGGTGCCTCTTCCCCATGGAGTTAAAATTATTTCCACTTTGGTAGTTTCCTTTGTCAAAGCTCCCCACAACATTTACCACTTCATTTGTAGTCGAGGCCTGACACTCATGCGTTGGATGACCCATTCCACAAAAATCACAAACCAAGGATAATTGGCTCTAGACTTTGGCTAAGGTTAACTTTCTTATCTCTCTATCCATGTTGTCTAACTGGGCTTGCACTGATGTGTTAGAATCCACTTGACGTACCCCAACCTTTTTCCTTCTCTTGTTATCCTCTACAGGCCATTGATTTGCATCTTCAGATAATTTATTTAGAATTGCAACAATCTCCTCAGGAGTTTTTCTTATAAAAGGACCTTCAACTACATTATTTATCGTCCTCCTACCAAAGGATGTCAGACCATCCCAGAAATCTTGGAATTGCATCCACAAGTCTACTCCATGATGCAAACTTTATTCTCACAATATCCTTAAATCTTTTCCATGCTTCAAACACCATTTATGTATCTTTCTGCTCGAAGTTGTGGATCTCTCTTCAAATTTTCCCTATTTTTGTAGTTGAAAAATATTTTTCAAGGAACTTCTTTGTCATGTCTTCCCAACTTTGAATTGACCCAGTCGACAAACTCCGCAACCAATGCTTAGCATTTTCCCTCAGTGAAAAAATAAATGTACTTAAGTAGATAGCATCTTTCGATACCCCGTTGTGATGGAAGGTATTCATACTCTTCATCGAAATACATCAAATGAGTATTTGGATCTTCGTTGGGTTTGCCTCGGAATACACAATTATTCTAAATGGTCTGAAGTAGCCCTTTCTTGATCTCAAAATTATTCGTTGCGATTAAAGGAGTTCACACACTAGACACTCCTTGGTTGTAGACTGTCCTGGCATAGCCCCCTGGTGATCGTCCAGGCCTGGGCACAATATTTTCAAATTCGTCTTCAACCAGAGGTCGGTTCAGGTTGAATCTTGGTCCTTCCTTCCCGTCAACCGTTTCATCAACTCTAAGAGCTCCTTCAGTAGCTTCCCATGCGGCTGCTTACTGCTGGGATGCTTCCCGTACAGCCAAATCAGCTACCTCCTCACTGCCTTTAGCCATGTTCTCTTGGGTTGAAGATTGCCCCAAGAATTTTCTGGTGAGTTCTTTTTCTTTCCTCAACCGTCGCAGATGCTTTTCCACCTCTGGATCATATAGGATTACTTCTTTTGAAAAAGATCGAGTCATACACCACAGAACTTAACATGTTGCCTGCACACGGAAGGGAAAAACAGTGAAGAATAAAATAAAATCATTTCCTGAAGTAGCACCAAAAAATAATTTGAATACTATTGATTGCCGATTCCCGGTAACGATGCCAAAACTTGACGAGCGCAAAGCACAATACAAAACTAATGCTCGCTAGCCAAAGATAGTATAGTTATGATTATCGTCTCCACAGAGGTGGAATTTAAATAATGTTCAAGTAATTTCTAGCTCAACACGATTTAGGATGATTAACATGTTGGTTGGGATGATCAATAACTAATATTAACTATGAAACAAAAACAATTAACAATTGATCACTGAAAGACACGAGTTGAGCAACATCAGAATATCAATGGGAGAAATAAGGGTTGTGAATGGATAGGTTCAAGATAGCTATTTGGGATCCAACTCTAGTTCAATTCACTCTAATGTTCTAATTATTCTCACGAATTCACTCGATGATTAGTTCAAACGTGTAGTCAAGAATCCTCTATCGATTAAATCTTAACTCTACGAGGTATACTAATATACGCACTGTGAAAATTTGCAAGCATGCATTAATGGATTAGTGTCACGGACCAATTTCTACTATAGGACGTGATGGCGCCTAACGTTACCGCTAGGCAAGCTAACAATGACTAACCGTGTGATTGTTTCTTTTAACCCTTTAGAAATAGTTGATTTTTAATTATTGAATGATTAAGATGTGAAAATTTAATAAAATGAGAGATAAACAATTTTAAGAGCAAATGAAATGAAGTAAATAACCAAATCATAAAGTGTCTACTAGCATGATCTCCAAGACCAGGTGTCACAAGTGTACGAGCTACTAGTAAAATATACAAAAAAATACTACATTACTGTCAGAAGTGAAATAGACAGAAAGTAAAAGCAAAAGAAAGACTTCGGGTACTGCAGAACAGGCTCGGAAGGCAGCTCACCGCAAAGTCTCGTGGAATCAAGGATGCGCGCCGGGATGATAACTAGAGGAACCTGCCTCAGATCTTGCACGATCAGTGCAGAAGTTTAGCGCGAGTACATAAACAATATGTACCTAGTAAGTATCTAGTCAAACCTCGAAGAATTAGTGACGAGGGATCAACTTCGACACTTACTATAGGCTAACAATAAAATACTGAGATTTATAATTAACATAGGATACATAAATGAAGCTGAAAACTCAATAACAAGAAATAAATAAACAATTCTTTCACTAATAGTAAATCCCGATTCAATTTTCATCCTTTAACAACTCTAGCCAATGAAACAATATCAAATATAAATTGGGCTCCAAGTATTATTACGCACGAATTATACCGAGGTCGTACGACCCGATCCAAAATATAAACAGATATATTGTGCACTGCCGAGGGTCGAACAACACGGACCATAGATGCATCTATTCTATTGCCGAGGCATTCATACCACTCCACAAGAAGAGAAATACTTTATAAACAACCGATTCAAAGATTATTAAGAGGCTAATATTCAAAGAAGCACAAATTCTTATTAACGGTTAAGTAACCCGTCCAAAACTCAAGTGAATGAAAATAGACCTTTTATAATTCCTTTATCAAGTTCCAATATGACTTAAGCACTTAAATTAACAAGTAGGGTGTAAACATCGCAAGTATAACATGATTTGGTTCCTAAACTACCTGGATATAAGCATACTTAGTAGCAACGCACGGACTCTCGTCACCTCGTGCGTACGTAGCCCCCACAAAATAGAAGCACATATTAATTTTGTTGAATCAAGCCACTGCATGGTTTTGAAGAATGACAAATGTCTCTACAGTTGAACCAGGTCCATCAGGAAAAACATAGACAAACAGACTAGATGGAACGAGAGGAGTCCATATGCAGGAGATAAACATCATCTTTGAATTAAGGGGTTATCTCCTAAGCGATAGAGATATGGACTTCGTATTCAGATAGGACAGAATCAAGATAAAGGAAGATCAAGGAAGTTGAGATAAAGTCAAACTCTTCCACCAAGGAAGAGTTGCATCAGAATTCTACTTCAGCATCTCAACTATTGATTCTACAAATTGTCGAAGTGTTCCTGCAGAAGAGTAGAGCACATACACAGAAGTGAAACAAGAATTGAAAGAAAAATTACCAATGCAATTTTGCAAATAGTTCATGTGAAGAATCCATGTGCGACCCAAAAGCTACTTGAACCAGCTCGAAGAACCAGTTCCATCTGTTATCTTTTGAGTCTAGTTGATTGTAGTAGGTGATTACAAATTGTATCTTTCAGCTTTATCTAGAAGCAAGTGTAATAGGTACACAGTGTTCAAGTTAGAGTTAACTTGAAGTTTGTCGCAATTAGCTAGAGGCTAGTTTGCCACAAGGGGATTAGAGTTAGTCCTTAGGTTTACAAAAAAGTTTATTTTGTAAATGCTATTTGGCTCATTGACATAGTGAAGAGTTTGGGAAAATCCTACTGGGAACTAGGTCGTGGTTTTTTCACCTTTTGAGCCAGGTGTTTTCCACGTAA